>KK120194.1:547787-568054 GCA_000611955.2 Stegodyphus mimosarum
TTGCTTCGCAGAGCAATTCGCGGAAGTTGGCCTCTACCGAAAAGGGTGCGTAGCAAGGTATACTAAATACTACCGCACTTTAATTTATTTTACAATGCAATCACGTAGTAAGCACTATGGCTTATAAATTTAAACTGCTAGCTGGTCAGGCGAAAGTTGAGCAGCGTGACCGTGATCTGAGGCAAAGCTCTCACACACCGAGAGGTTTCTACCTCTGTCTTAAATAGTGCTTGGCTGAACTTCAAAAATTAGCATAAGCTAAAAACGCGCGCTTCTTCTGACAGGAAGTTGAAGCAGAAAGGAGATAGAAAAGATTTAAATTAAAATAAACTTGGTTAGTTTAACTAAAACCTTACAAGTGTTGCTTACATTACTCATGTCCTTACGTATTGGGGATCTTACGGCATTAAATGTGTTGATTTGGAAAGCTTTTGTACAAAGTTATATTGAAAAAACCGTCTCGTCCTTAATTTTTGCACACCAGTGTAGCATGCAATAAAAAGGCTCCATAATTTTTAAGTGAAACTGTAAGGAATTATGGCATGATTTTAGTGCATGTCCTTGTGGTGTAGTGGTTAGAGCATTTGGCTGGTAAACTGAAGTATCCTTTCGATTAGATTACCAGCGAAATCGAAATGATTTTTCACATTTCGAAACTCTTATAGTCTCTACAAAATACATGCATAATCATGGACAAGAAAATGGTTTACAGATTATGTATATTACCCACATTTATTCTATGAACGTACAACATACTCGTGAAGCCTTTTGTAAGTTCATATAGATTAAAGCAAAGAAGCTATTATCAGTAATTTTCGTACAGAAGTGTTGATCTGCTCAGCGCCCAAGAATAGACCCTATAAATCAAAATAATAAAATTTAAAAGCTAAAATAACACTAAAAGAAAGCATGATACGATAAATACGCATGTCAGATAAACAGATATAACATTGCTAACGTAGTTTCACCTTTCAGATTGAGATTGTGAATAAAGCAAACGCAGTGAAAGGCAGTAAAGACAAAATTTTAAGATGAGACATCGGACAATAAGACATGCGGCAGACTAAAATACTAATTACTTAGTATCTGTTAATTGCTGTAGCATTTTTATACCCGTCAGGTCACTACGTTTGCTTCTCTGCTCTTCTCAGCGGCGAAAGTCGAAGTTCGCCGTCAGCTCTCGCTGTTGGTAAAGGCTGAAAATGCTGAATTCAAACTGGCACTTTTTTCGTTAAGCAATCAAAACATGCTGAAAAACTGCCCTAAACCTTCGCACTTAAATTATGGAAATCATAGCTTTCTGCGTTGTATAAAGCAACAGGGAATCACATTTTCCTGTTCAGCCTTGCTTCATAAAAACAAATTCATCTTCAGATTTCTTTCTTAAATTGAAAACGTATTATTGAAGGTAAAAGAAAAGCGGTGTAAACAAGCTCCAGTTAAGCCGAGGATACTTGCATTTAGTTATATAATACATATATATTCTATCTCATGAGAAACCTAATCAATTGAAGAACATCTCAGGAAGCAATACTCCATTCTATAAGTGACTAGAAATCACTGCGGAAGACAATTATAAATGGAAATAAAGAACTAATAAATAAACATTCTTTTTTAAGTGCTTTAAAACATAAAGCGTGTTTAAAACTGAGAGCTCACATACCCGCCAGCTACGCGCGTAGCCATCAGGAACAAATTTATGCTAGAGATGACAAAATGAAAGTTTAAATTCAAAGAGGGGCTATTAAAAATAGGATTCATTGCAAATAAATTTCGGTTACAGATAAAGCAATTTAGTTTTTCCCTTGGTGAACATGATATTACTTATAATTATTTAAATAAATCTATCTTAGTCAGTTTGCACCCAAACTTTTCAGAGCCTGACAAATCAAGAGAACAGTTAAAGCAATATCTTCTTAATAACTATTTTAGTAAAGTACACGGGAGAGGTTTATTTTAATTAACAAGTTATTTCTTATATTGAATCCTTCCTGCACTTCTACTGTCGCCGCGTACTCTATCAGAAAATGTAAATGAAATCGGTTTAAATAAAAAGCGAGAATCTAATTTTACAAAGTGTGAGTTGACAACCTCGACCTGGCGCAAGGTGATCCTGTCCCTTCTTGTAAGCGTGTTGATTGTTTGACGAGTGAATTTTGTAACTACTAATTACTTGAATAGGAGCCAGGTTCTTAGATTTAAATATTTTTAATTTTAAAAATCGAACTGCTATTATACAACTAGGAATTGTATTAGGAAGGCTCTAAGCATCGTAAGTTTAGGTTATTATTCTCTTTATTTTCTAACTTAAAGGTGAAGTAATAATAAATACCTGTGCTGTTATATCAGTTGTGTCGTAGCACTGTAAGAGAAGGCAAGAAGAAAAGTCGTCCTACAGTCTAGTACGGTTACCATGTTTAGTTTAAATGAAATTAGAAACAAGTTTGTCAATTACTGTGCAGAGTCATTAGGAGTTTTGGAGCAGGAAACATGAAAAATGAGCAATGTGAGGAGTGTGTTACCGTTACATCAAGAAGGAAGGCAGAAAGGAGGGGAAAACCTTATATATACCCCCTTTTAAAGGGTGACTGGGGATTAGAGAACCCAATCGCCAAATCTCGTTGGTGACGAATTATTGTTCACCACTTTTTTAGTTCGGGTGCAACTGTAGTATGATTAGAATTTTTCAAGCATTAAACATAAAAAATGAGCAATGCTCTCACCGGGACTCGTACCTGGACCTCTCGAATACGCGCCGAATGTGCTACCAAGAAAATGCGAGCAAACCAAAGCTCGCAAAAGTTAAAGCCAATTCAGGTAGCTCTAGAGGCTGCACGGAAATAAAGGATGTCCCAGTAAACGGGATTCAATATACCCAATAAAATAATTTCTTATTAGAAAATGGATAATATTTTTACGTAATTACAACAGATCCACGACGTGTTCTGCAGCATCGTACTCTCTTGATATAGTTCGTAATCACTTTCTCATGCATGTCCCTATCCAGGTGATTAATAATACGTCCAGTTTCCTCTTTAAGTTCTTTTATTTTTACTCTTTAAGTTTTGCTTATAATAACTCTTTAAGTTTTGCTTTTACTCTTTAAGTTTTGCTGTTCTGCATGTGCTAAGTTTACATTAAGACATGTACAGTACATGCAGAACAGCGATACTTTTAACAAAGTGGCTAGATCGAGAGCATGGTGGTTTAAAATCTGCTTTCGAATCTGTGCTTTTAAATTTCATTATCTAGCTGCGATTTGTTATTTCATTGGTCGCATTATTTACGTCAAAAGTTTGCACGAAGCTTCCTAACAGAGTGTGCGTGACGCTCACCATTCTTGTAATGAGTTTTCCCAACCAAATCTCGCTATTCCTTTGCATAGCGCTGCAAGTAGACTAAGCTGCGAAATTAACTGACTGTTATAAAATGTCATTCTTGCCAAGTCATATCAAACTCCACATTCTCAAATCAGGAAGTAATCTGTAGTAAGTATGTAAAAATATTTTCCATTTCCTAAAAATAAAGTACTTTTGTGGGCATATTAAAGCAGGCTTTTGTTGGGACACCGTATAATACGGAGGTCAGTGATCTGTGCTAAAGCTCTCTCTTAATTTCAAGAACTCAGACTTTATATCCGTTAATTAAATTCGCATCCTGGTAGGAAATGACGAAATTAAAAGCGACCAGTAAAGATAAAATTCACAAGCAGGGGTAAACCGTTGTACCATATCAACACATGCAGTTTTAATTCACTTCCACGTGAGAAACTGGAAAATAAGATGAATTAGGCTATTATAGTAAGTAAACGTGAGAAATCTTGTTTCTTTCTGGCAGTACGTATCGAAGATTTCTAATTTATATTTAATCCACTCAAGCAGAAAGTTCTTGCCAGTTTCTTCTGCGGTTTCTTTCATCAAGTGTCTAAATTCGTATTCTTATTTTATTTGCTTCCGGCTGAAGAGGCTTTTTTCTAACCCCGAGTCTAATCTTTCTCAATTTTTTTAGTCTGATGCAGCTCTTGAAATGCTTTTCAGATTTCAGAAAAATATGTTAAAATATGTTATGATAAAATATGTTATATTTATAGCTCATTCTGTCAATGTCTTTCTTAAACGCACTTTATTTTTGTAATCAGTTACTTTACTTACATCTGTACACCGTAAAAATTTTATATAATATCCTACTTCAATTAAAATTTTGAAGAATCACCTATTTATTCTAATGCAAGTCAATAGAATAGGTAAACATTGGTTGCTTTTTTTAAACTTTTTATTTCACATTATTTACATTATCAAAATACAAATAACACAGAACTCCACATACCCGGACTAGCTAAGGTCATAGCCCATCAGGACATATGAAAAATACTAATAATCAGACAATTTTTTTCTGTATATCAAATATATATACATATATTCATTGCAATCGAAATAGCATAATTTTCTTTATATTGTTATTGTATTTTATTTTTACGGAATTATATAGTTACAAAAATTACGATATTTTTATTTCTGTAAAGAACGCAAAACGAGCTGAACTTTCTCGTTTGGCACACCAAAAAAGGAATAAAAGTTTTTTTTTTTTTCATTTGTCACTGATTGCTGAAATTAAGTGTATATCTGCTTGAAAAACGTGACTGGTGCATTTACAAGGATATGAAAGCATTTTTAAATATTCCAAATTGTCTTACTACTACTCTTTACCTTTCGGCACCAGGCTGGCTGAACGTATATCCACATAAAACTAGTTACTACTACTTGAACATTTTCTTTTGACACTTCTTACAGATATAAGTTTTTCATTTCCTTCCATATTACAGGAAATGTGAGAATTTAGTACCTTATAGAGTTTCAAGCCAGAGATTTTCCAAAGCTAGTTAGTTGGATGTACCATCTCTTTACATCACGGAAGCACGCATGTGAAAAAACGATAATTACTTACATTCTCCCCCACTTTAAAGGGCTCAAGACCTAGTCGGATAAATCCAGGTGAGGACGAATTTTATCGTCCACCTTATTTTAGTTCACTGCGATATTAAATTTTTTGCGCGCAAGAAGCAAAAAATCAGCTGCGATCTTGCCACGATTCGAAACATGGATGGCTTAATTTCTAGCTGGACGCCCTACCACTAGCACTACAAAAGCCCACACGGGGGGATACGAACTCCTTTTCTTGAATTTGCCAAAATTACACAGCAAGGCTCACTCGATTATGGGTTGGTGAATTAACATTTATCATAGTTTAATTAAATTACCCTGAGGATATTCATTTTATTTTTTAGTTTTTTTTTAAAGCAAGAAACGGTGAAGAAGAGCTACGTCTCGCTGGATTCGAACCGTGGATCTTCCAATACTAGCTGGACTTGTTGCCACTTACATCATGAATGCACGAATATGATAATTCCTTATATTTTTTCTTTTACTCGTATTCAGCTTTGGTATGAGGTGATAACTTGGCTTTATGTAATTCTTTTAAAGCAGAAGTAAACAAATATTTTAAAATTTTAAAGGAAATTTTTCATTTACATTAATACATTATCAGATTATCATTTGTATACAATTATCTGAGGAAAAGTATTTCAAACTGTGCTTATTACACCAACTTGAAAATATTTTATGAATTTTCACAACAAGAACGTAAATTCTAAAATTTTCGAATCGTTATGTTAAAGCTATGTACAGAAGAAAATATCATACATTAAACAAATTCATTAACAGTGGATGTGGTTTGCTTTCAGACCACAAGAAACGGATTCAGTGCTCATTTTCATCCCTCTCTTTTTAGTGTAACAAATAGTTAGTTGACTGATGGACCAAAAGGCCCGGATTGGAATCCCGAAGAAGGCATGAATGTTTGTAAATGTATAATGTCTGTGCGACAAGGGGGCCCTCTAAATATGCGGCGAGTTGAAAGTCCTCTCGAGAGGTTGGTGGTAGGGAAAAAAGGATGGAAATCTTCGGACTCGCCCCTCCGGGTGCTCTCCTTCAAAATTGGGGCTGAACTGAGCAAAGTCGTACTGTCACTTGTAATGGTGCTCGAGGTTCTTACAAACGACAGGTGCAGTCTTGCAGTCCTTGCCACGATGAATTTCGTAGGTATATAGGTTTTTCGTAGTCTTTGTTTCGATGTCACTGTCAAACAAGTGAAATAAGTCGCAACAACAATATTTAGCTGACTACTTTTACACTAAAACCGTGAAAATATGCACGATGCCCTTTATTTCTTTGGAACGCAGTAAAGATCCTTTTATACTATTTTTAATTCGATGCGAAAGCTTAGACCACCTCTATGTCAATAGAGTAAGGACTCAACTCTTGTCAGTATGGTTGAATCTATCAAAATGACCTTGAGAGTTTCGTATGTTTATATTTATTGTTCGTATTCTTAGAGATGAAAAACTCCGAATTTAGTTCAAATTTTCAAATATTATATCGAATTTTAAAAACTAATAATGTTTTTGAACGAACTTTAATATCAACGCCTCAATCTGTACTAGGGCGTCATACCCTTGGCAGATTGAGGCACTGTACGAGAGAGTAAAAACTAGAGGCTGTAATCAGTCTGAATCTCTAACAAACTTCCTTTGAACTTCATTAACTGAAAGATGATAGTTAGGCCAACAGTTTGGGCATAATGAATGCAGTTACAATAGATATTTTACACATTGTTTCTCGTAAATCTAGCAACGATACGAATTTCCCCAATAATCTTAGTAGTCTTAATTACAGGAAAAAAAGAAATTAACGACTTAAATCATACTTCATATGCTAACATCATTAATTCTGCTTTCTAAATCATTATTCAGGTTTATGTAATTTTTCGTATTTTCCTGTTATTTTACTACTTTGTACAGTTTTCTTTCAAATTACTTTAAAACATTGCATTTTTATAGCAGGTCCTTAAGACCAGTGGTTGGTAAACCGCAGAAAGCTGTATAAAATGCATGTTGGTATAGTTATATTCCCTAGAAGTATGCTAAATGAGAAAAGAGGTTATGTTGAAGAAAAAAGCAACGTGACGATGCTTTGCGAATTAATCTTATAGTTTGAATGTTTTTAATAATAACTCTTCTCACATACCAAAAAACATTTCACTGAATGTATACTAGGCATGCACTTTAAGCTTATACTATATTAAGGGAATTCTGTGAGCAAAACAACGGCTTGTATTCTATTTTAAAAGGTATTCTATTTTTATTAACTATTCTGCTCCAAACAGCAAACTAACAAATTTTCAAGTAGCAATCATAGAGTCTTAGTTCATCGCATTAATGCAAATGCTTCCACATACACAATTAGGAACAACAACAACCAAAACGGAAAGAAAGAAAATGAAAAGAAAAAAACAGCAAACTGCTTTCAAATTGCTCTTGACTTCCGAAAGTAGAACAGATGGATAGTTTGTTAACTAACTAACTGATAATGGCAAGGCGTAAACTGTGAAACCTTAAGCATACAGCAATGAAATCATATCCGGAACTAACTGCCAATATTCGACGATCGTATCTACTTAGCCACTCATAGTAAAAGAATAACAGAGAAATTTCGAGAACATTATACCAAAGAAGACTCCAATCAACATTTAATATCTCGAACCTGAAATATCTTACTTTTGCTTATACCGACGTTTTTGCTGAGTTCTAAAATTTTCTAAAGTTCTAAAATTTCTAAACAGTTAATACATAAATTATACATTAGCCAAATTTTTCTCCTTACAGAAGTTTCTACTACTGTGTTTTGTATATAAAGAAAGACATAACCATATTTCATATCGATAATTTAAACTCAGCCTGGAACAAAAATGCCTCAGGGAAACAAACCCAGAAAAAAAACTATTTACTTAATGCTTGCATAAAGTAAATAAAAAATATAGCACGAGTACTGTATATTTAAAAAATTAACATCATTTATAAATAATAATACACGTTAATATTAAAACTACCAAATTAAGAATGATGGATTTTAATTGTGAAAAACTATAAATATAACTAATACGTGTCATGCTAATGTTAAAGTGACATTGCATAAAAGTGTAAGATTTATAAACATCATATTTTTTAATAAAATATTTTTTGTAAAATTATTACTTTGAATATTTGCATGAAAATCACATGGTGATTATCATTAGAAATTTAAGCGTCAAGAGCTAAAAGAAGGTAAGCTACGGGCCACTTGAACAAAATTGCTGAACGGCAGATGTTCTATCCAGGCGGAATGTAATGATTACAAGATTTTCTAATTCTCTTTCATTGCATAACGCACAAACCTGAATAGGGCCAATTTGCTTGTATGGTCTGAACTTCGATTAGAACTCAGGTCCAGAAAATCTTCATTGCATGAAGAACTCGTACTCTGCCAAAGCCATTATCCAACTTCCATTAAAGATAAGTTGGAATTAATTGATTCTTCACGAACTTGAATTTCGTGTTGAATACGTTGAATATATACAGTTAGTCAATAAAGTCTGCGTACATCAAGAAAAGTAATATCAAATCCAAATTTTAAGGTGCAAAAAGGGTAGTTTCTTAAAGTTTTATTTTTTAAATATTTAGTTTCAATAAGGGACTTTGAAATTATTTAACTGTAATATTTTCATATCTAATAATTTATGCACACTAATTTTTAAAAGATAAGTGGCCAGAAATCAAAGCCAATAAAGTTTGCGTACAACGCGAAGGAGGCGGGAGATTTCTTACCTAACTTTTAAACTTCAAACTTGAGAATGCAAAGAAGGTTGCACTTTCAAGGTTATTGACTTCCGAAGCAAATTTCACGTTGATTGGAAGTTGTTATTTCTATTTTCTTTGACGAAAATGACAACCAATAAAGAAATTCCTTTAGTTACGAGACAGCTAATTATCAAACTGAGAGATGAAGATAAAACTCTTCGTAATATTGGTAAAACCATTTTCTATTGTGCAAAGAGTTATTCAAAACTATCTTGACATTGGTAGTCTTGCTGTAAAACCAAGATGTGGGAGACCGAAGAAGCTAACGCAGAGAGAAGAAAGAAAAATTCTTTTACGAATTAAACAAAACCCTAAACTTTCTGCTGCAAGCATTACAAAAGACATTTTTTAACTAGCAACAAGGAAATTTCTCCTGAAACTGTAGGAAATGTGCTGCAAAAAGCCAATTTCATGGACGCAAACCTAGGTCCAAACCATACATTTCCGAGACAAATAGAAAGAAAAGAATTGCTTTTGCCAAAACATATTTAAACTCTTCGCAGGACTTCTGGAACAATGTAATTTGGTCAGATGAAAGTAAATTTACAATATTTAAAGTTAATGGCCACCCTATTGTATGGAGAAAACCAGGAACAGAACTGAATCTGAGAAATTTAAATGCAACTGTCAAACATGGAGCTGGCGGTGTGATGGTATGCGGGTGTATGTCGTCGAAAGAAGTTGGAAATTTTCACATTATTGATAAAGTCATGGATAAGTATGTTTATCTGGATATTCTGAAGAAAAATGTACGAGACAGTGCCCAAAATTCAAACCTTTCTAATACCTTTATTTTCCAACAAGACAACGACCCGAAACATACAGCTAAAATTGTGAAGGAATATCCTCCCTATCACACTCCAAGACAGTTGCGTACTCCTCCACAGTCACCAAACTTCAATCCAATCGAACACTGGTGGGCAAAATTGGAGAAACGAATTCGAAAACACAATATTACGTCGCGAAATGAGCTAATTAGTAAATTGCAGGAAAAATGGGCGAAATTTACGTCGGATGACGCTGAAAAACTAGTTCAGTCAATGCCCAGACGTCTGCAAGCTGTTTTGAAGAATAAAGGATATCCTACAAAGTATTGAAGTAAAGTAAAAAACTTATATTTTGCTTTTTTTTTAAAGTGTACGCAGACTTTATTGGAGGGAATTTCTGAGTTTTTTTGACAAAATATATTTTTGTAAAAATGTGAAAAGTATTACACTTATATTATTTACTTTTTATTTAAGCTTACAATTTTAGCTAATAGAAAAAAAAAATGCAATGATTAAAAGACATTTTTTCTATGCTTTAAGTGTTTTTTTAATTTAAAATTTAGTCTGTACGCAGACTTTTGTGACTAACTGTATACACGTTACACTTGGGAAAAATCACGAAAACGCGCAGTCAGCCAGTCTGTTTGCGGTATTCGAACCTCGGACCGAACTACCGCTGTTGAGCGACTTTACCGGTCCGCCGGCTGCTGGGCCTTATTTAAACTGGAAATTGCCTTCCGCTTTCGTTAACTATGGCTCTTTCAATGTTAGTAACTAGGACTCTTCAGTTATTTTTCAGTTAATGCTGTGATTATAAGCTTGCGAAAATGTAAAGAAGTCAAAATTTTATTTCCTTTGCTGAATAAACTGAATAAAAAGAAATAACAGCACTAAAAAAGAAGCAAAATATCGCATTCAAAACTCTATACGGATACGGATGTAAAATAATTTTATAATTTTTAATTCGTTATTATAATATTTCTAAGACACAGTCCTCAGTTTCAGAATTGCCAACATAAAAAAGTCTAAGCTAGAAATAAGCAAAGCGGAAACGTTCAAATACATCTAACAATTACATTTTAATTACCGACTTCGATTTATGAAAAGTAACAGCGTGTATGTTTAAATCAGTTTTGTCGAAAAAAATTAATTAATTCTAAATAATTAATAATTTTTAAACACCTGCAATTCTAAGACACCATAGACCCTAAGATTCGATCCCGTTTTTAGTGACATTTTATACAGTGACGAAAGTGTGCCGAGAAAGTGTGCCGGCTTAAAGCCGAGAAAACAGAACATAAATTAATTTGCCAAAAAATCAAATCCACTTTATGCTTAATCACATATCTTTCCACGTGTTTATTCTCATATTGTAGAATATTTGATATAGCTAACATTAATTTCATGCAATTAAAATTTAACTGAAAAAACATTTTCAGTTTTCCCGATATACTGAATTTCATTTATTTTAAATGGTTTTTTCTGTGTCTGCAATTTAAAATTCGGAAAGCAAATTAATTTGACTGCTAAGTAATAATACAATCGATCTCTACAAACGAATAAATACATCTCGTGTATTTATATGGCTGCCTCATATGCATTCGGAAAGAAATAGGATTCATTTAGCTTGCACAATTTCAAAGATTCAACATTAAAGGTGTCATCTTTTTTCCTAGAAATCTGTACAAAAGTGCGCCTTTCTATGCATTATGTTTAAGCGGCAGCAAGAAATCATTTACTGAAATGTGGGAAAGTAATATCTGACTTGCATCAAAAGTATTTAAAGTACAATGAGAAACTAGTAAGTATTAAATTTAGTAAATAAATAATATTTATATGAGAAATAAGTAACATTAAACTAAAAATAAAGCACTAAGCGCGAAAACTCGCTCTCTTAGGAGTGAATAGCACTTTTAAATTACCAATATGTTAAGTGCTGGAACCTGGTAATCGTGAAGTGTAATAAAACCTTAGTAGATCTGCGAGTAGTTTAACTTCAGCAAGATATTAACTCTCTTCTTCTACTGAAATATAAATAAAATCTCGTTTAAACTCGGATAGTAGCACAGATTAACTTCGTATTCCTATTTGTACTTAAAGAAGATTTCATTTACATCTCTTAACCTCTTGCAACGTCTTACAGCTCTTGCAAGAAAGAGAAAAAATTAAACTCTTATTTCTTAAAATGACTTATATCTCTTAATATTGCTGGATTACAGTTCACGACTTTTTCTAATTTCCGTCTGCACTCTAGTTTTAACCTTAGTTATTTCTTTGAATGTTTTCTAATCTAAAAATAAATTTTACATGCGAACTTTCGATAGTAATTATTTCTTTCAACAATATAAAATTAAAATACTATTATGTTTACTACTTTAATGTTGTTAACACATTTAGGAGAATTTAAGAAGTAGGCTTCTCTTGGTAATTTTTTAATTCATTTTATTAGAAACAAAGGATATGTTCAATTTTCTTATAAATATTTTGAAGATATTTGTGGGCATAATGTCCAATATTTCGCAATTTTCCAGACTATAGAATTAAGCAGATTTACGCATTTCTTTTGCTTACAATTAAATTAGCCAAAAGAGGCTAAATTTACTTAATATTCGTACTCAAATTATTTGACGTCACCTACTATTAGCATATCTGCGAAGCATTTGAATAAGGACGTACGTAAAAAGCAATGACTACAAATGCGTCGAAGCTTTTTACCAGCATTAGATGTAAATTCTGTTAGTTTACACAAACTCGTATTAAACTTCCAGACATGGGTTAGACTACATTGACCTATTTTAATTGAATTAGATTTATTTAATCGTTTTATCTAAATTATTGGATAATTGAAAATGTTTATAATGGTATGTTTCCAAACTATTATATTACAAGAATGCATTTCGTAATGCAATAATTTCATTATCATATCATTTTATGATGTCACAAACGGATTCGTTTTCCCCATTGAGTTTACATTTACGAGAATACGATACTGAAGTATTTAAATCACTTTTCTCAATCACAAACTAAATATATTTACTCGCAAAGGTTAAAAAATATTAGAATAAATTCGATTATTCTTTATTACCAAAAGAAACGTAAGACTTCACCTGTGATGAATAATGCATGGAAATTCCTTCTGCATATCACTTGAAAAATGATCATGCAGAATATATTTCGAAAGTATTGATAAAATATGTTTTTCACTATAAATTATGACTTTCTGTGGGCATTCTTCATTATATTAAATCTCAACATTTTAATTTCTGCCTCATGAAGTAGTCTTTGTTCTGGTTTAATAGAATATTTTTAAATATGCATCTGTTAATTAACATATACAATTTTGTGTTTTTTCTTTTCAATCACAACCCTCTGTATACATCAAAATGGTACGACTATTAGAAATTTAACTTTCTAAGCCATTAGCCTTGCGCCATTACAAGGGCCGGAAGTGGAAACCATTTCACTATAGAGGCGCCTAAAGAGACGTACAGTTACAACTATGTCTTCTCAGGGATTCGAACCGAGGCCTTTCGCTACAGCATTTGGTGTCACTAACCACTATACCGCCTGGGCGCCAGGAAACTTTATTATATATCTTATAATTACAATTACTTATTTGCTCCTGTCTTCTCTAATAAAAAAAATTCTACGATTATTTTTTAAATAACTGAAAACTCTGAGGAACGTTTCTTAATTTTACAGACTTTTTTCTCAAATTTATAGCCTCTCTTTACAGTTTCGTGCTAACCCCTGTGTTTCTGTGATCATAATTTCATCTTTTTATCCTTTTATCCTAACTTTACGAACTTTATCACTAAGCTGTTATCATTTTTGTTCTCTTGTGTGGTTATATAAAAGAAAGTGTTCAGATGCAAAATACACATAAAGAAATCTGCTCGTTTTTCAACCATGGATTTTTCAAGTTTAGTTGCAATAGCTTTACGCTAAGTCTTACTTCCATGAAACTAATATATCTCTTTCTGAGATGGGAAATTTTATACAGTTTCAAAGTAGTTCTCGTCTTTTGATTTACAAATTAGCATAATCTTAAGAAAGACATTCCATCAGAATATATTCACTCGCCAGTAGTTTTATTTAATAATCACTCGGATCTAATCCTTACTTCAGACACAAATTATCAAAAGCTAATTGTCGGCTTCAGTAGCTCAGTGATAAGAGAGCATGAGTGCACAGAAAGGAGGTCGTGTTCTATTTGAAGGGTGGATCTTTACAGTCTTGCGCAAAGGCATAAGAAGCAAAGTTTTTAAATTTTAGCTGGATGAATAAGAAATTCACGTGCAATAATGATAAATGTACTTTTATCATTAGATTCTAAATTCAAAACACAGATTAATACAATATTATCTTATAACTGTTGTATAAATAGTCTGAGTGATCTATCTTATTAATTGGCCAACCAGCGGCCTAGCGGTAAAGTCGCTAAACACTGGTAGTTCGGTCCGTGTTTCGGATCACGCGAATGGGCTGGCTGCATGGGCGTTTTCGTGGATTTCCTTTTATATAACATGTATGCGTACAACATGCATATTTCCTTTAGAAATTCTTTCGCAAAGGCATTCCTCCCCTTAGGAAGACAGCTCTCGAGTGCTTCGCCATAATCAAATAAACCAAACCAAAACTATTGTATTAATTAGGGACCTTATCTACAACAATCCAGCTCTGTGCATGAGCTGAGCTGCTAAATACTTATCCACAGAAAATATCTGGCTGATAATTATAACATTTAAAATTTTATAGCTTATTATGTTGCTCAACTTGAATTATGCGGTTTAAAAAATTATTCAGTGGTATCGTTTTCATAAAATTAATAATTTAAAGTTTCATTTACAGATTTCAGCCTTGTGCCTGTACTTCATTAACATAGTATAGGTATAAACTGCCTTTATTTATTTAGATTAGATTGATTTCATAATATGTAAGTGTTGGCTTATTGTAATATAAATAAATTATATGTAAAATCAAAATAGTAATACATATATAAATATAAAATATTAATAAATATATGAAGTACAAACATGTCTAGTAGGACATAAAACATGAATTTACATGAAATTTCTCTATTAACATTTAATAAATAAAGTTATGAATTTATAAAACTGCTTGTAAGGATCCAGACTATTTTAAGTGTTAATTCCTTGAACCGTAAAAACAGTTCGACCCCTAAATATGGTACAAGGGAAGAAAAACTCACATGAATGTTTAAACTAGACCTGTTATTTGCTCGTCAATCCTGGCGGTTACACAAACTAAGTAACAGCAGAAAAGGAATCTCCGTAGCTCCGTAGAAGTTTTGAAACAAATGCTGAACTAAAATTAAAATATTAAATGCAGGCTAAAGCGCCCTTACAAACTTTGGCTCACACCCTAAAATTTTCACAAGCAGTTACGGCTAGCAAAGCTAAAATCGAATTAAATAATCCAGTCACAGGAAGTAGTAATAGCGTGACTGTCAGCAGCAGCTGCTAAATCTTCTCTCGAACTGAAGAACGTTGAACGCCTTTGACTAGGAATTTAAAAAAAAAATTTACCCCGTTTTCTATCCAAGTGAACAAAATACGTTATAAAGGTAAATTTAGCATTTGGGATTTTTTTGATAAAGGATTAAGAGAAAGGTTGGGACACTTATGTCCCAGATGTAGTTAATGGTTAGTTAATACATATGTTCCACATGTAGCGATTGACTTAATATAAGCACACCTATTATTCTGGAAAACTTTGTTATACGAAGTAGATTTTACGTCGCATGGTACAGGCTAAAGCATTATTAGAGTAACCCAACATTAAACATTGGGCAACTTACATTTTTTCTTTTCTCTATGTTCATTTATATATAACGAGCACAGCGGCGTCTTGGTTTGATATTAAGAAGATTCTAAGTACTTTTTAGCCCAGTAGTAATTTTAAAACTTTTAGTGTTCCTTTAATAGTCAAATGGTTAAATACATTAACCAGCCCGTATCTTGTTGGGAGCCTCTTTCACCACTGCTAGCAGTTCATTCCCTCCTCCTTTCCCAAACTTGAAAAATACATTGCATTTATTTAGATTTAGATTATTTTTAAAGCGTTGTATTAATTAAGCAACTAAAAGTATAGAAAATGCTGATAAGTATAAAAATTTGAATAAAAATATCTTGTTTATATATTCATAAACTAAAACTAATTACTGAACAGCTGAATAAAAGTTTAACCGCATCCTCCCCCCGAAACTCTGAAATTCCCCTCTGGCTGAAAACACCTGCTATGTGCTTACCAAGTGATACAAACAACAGGAAAATTTAACCTATTTATTTTTCTAACGGCTGATATATCCTCTAGCTTCGTTTCAAACAACTTTTGAAGAAAAACCTTTTGTTTTGTTTCTCCAGAAAATTCTCTTTGTTCTATTTTTCTTTTGGATAATTTTTTATGGTCAGTCATATTTAGCTCAACCTAATTACTCTTTAGACTACTTACTCAACAATCGGTAAACTTATGAGATTTTATAGCATTATTTTAAAGTATGTAATAAAATTTAATTACTTATCCTTTTTTTGTATGAATTTATTACATTTTGGGTTATTTATACCTTTATATTAAGTTATTCTTTGTCGTGTTTGGCTCTAAGCAGACTATTCCTACCCAAAGAAAACTAAAGTTTATTTTTATGGCTTCTCTGTAAATGAAAATGTTGATTATTCAGTAAAAGAAGATGAGTTCGCTAAATCTGACAAGAGAATTTATCGTCTTAGAATATTTCATAAATGGTGATGATACAGTGATCGATAATATTTTTGTAAACGAAGAAAATGGAAACATTGGAAAAATGGGAACTTTAAAGTCGGGGAACAAGGATATGGATAAAATGGGAAACAGAGGTATTTCTAACAATCAATCATTTTGTAACGTTAAAATAACAAAATTTAAAAAAGAAACTGGAAGAAATTTAAGGAAGAAAGTTTTAGTAATGAATAAATATGCTTATTCCCACTTTTGGAAACTGTCTTCTAGATAGGAATACAAATTAATGTTTTCTAAACCTGGAAACCTGTCACTTATATTTTTCCCAATTATGAACATTCAAAATAGCCTATTCCATTTATGCGTATTTTAAAAAAAAAGAACTGTACATTTAAACAAAAGGTGCATTAATTTATTATAACAGGCAGTATATAAAGGTAATTAATGGGAAAAAAAGAATAAAGAAGAAAAGCAACTAAAAATTTAATGTTTGTTAGTACAAAGAAGGTCAAGAAGAAATTAAATAACTCAAATAGGGCAGGAAACTGTTTGCCGCTCTTGCAATATCTATGATAATTTTTTGACTGTATTTATAGAAATTGTAAATGAGAGAAAGGAAATTTTAATTTTGCGTTGCGTAATGTTTGCAGCGCATAACGCCGTTTACAGTGAAAGAAATTATATCTTCAAATCATTAGTCTTTTGTTCGAATCTATTCTTGAGTTTTATTTTCATATCAATTGATATTTGCTACATGTATTAGGTAATACTTAGTCTGATACTGGAACTTTAGTCCTATAACTTTACTAGACACAGGTACCAAGGACAAGACTCGGAAATGTTTTAAATATTCCTTTTATTAAATAGAATTGAACACAAGTGTCATGACTTTGTGCTACAAATAATCACTACTTGTGGATAGGTAAATTGAACGATAACAGTGAAATGAAATTTAAACTTTGATAAGCAGTTAAAGACTACAAAGGGACAATAACGTAAGTTCTAGGCATACTGAACCTGACTTTAACGGTGCGTGAGTTTAAATCAATCCGCTGCGAGATATCTGTAAGCCGGTAGATTTAGCTAGAGCTGGCAGAATAAACAATGCTACTAACAATGCTGCGCTAATGCCAGGAACTCTCTCTCGACCCCAAAACCTCAGCTTAAATACACTTCAAGCTAATTTTAATTCTGGTGAGGAATACGGAAGAAGAAATTAAGTAAAGATCAAAACCGTAATAACCGATTAGTTTAACATGAGAACCTTACACATTATATGGATCGCAAAATGACTGTGCGTAAGGAAGATTGCATATCTGCAAATTAATGCAGGCTGAAGGATACACGTTATCATACGTTAAAGGAAAAGTTCAATTATGTCTTCGTAAGCCCTAATTTAGTATCCGCGGTTTACTGTAAACCTAAAAATAATTCTAAAATTTAAAGTGGTTCTTATAGATTGTTTATGAACGAAAAGTGGGCATGACATGCTAGAATAAACATTTTAGTGTGAACCAATTATTCCAAGGCACAAGCAAATACCATGACCACAAATACACACATTACTATGAACAGAAACACATATGCGCAAATCGCAAGAAAGTTTCAATAATTTATAATTTAAATTTATAAATTTTATTTATATTTATAAAACACACAGAGTGTTTTATTTTATTTTATTTTATTTTATGCTGGTAGTGTTATGTTGCGTATAATTTATGAATTAGTGAAGTTACCACATTTATCTATGTTATGCTAATTTTGCATCGTGCATAATTTCCAGATTTTATATAACCTCAGTAATATATGGAATTTACAATAGCATTATTGCGTTTACAAAATTAATTGCATTTGAACAAAATTAGGTGTGGGTATTATACCTTGTTGAGAGCTTATGTTTTAACCTTTTGTTTAAATCTTTTACCTGTGTTTTTGTTTGTCTGTGTTGGGTATGTTGCGTTAATTAAGAGACCGATTATTATCGGCCAGGAAGGTTGAAGCACACTCGTATATCACATTACATTACCTTGTTGAGCGCTATCACATGGAACGAATATTTTGGAGATATCTAAGGACCGGTGAGAATTGTTTTCTACTCCCATTCACAATTGGTATATTTTGTGTAGAAATCTGGGAAAACTGGAAAAGTTTCAACAGTAAAATCATTATCTTACACTAAATGGTCAGTGGCAGTAGCTATTAAACGTTAGTTATAATTACATGCATAACACTTTATCCAATATCTGCATGTCACAGTCGTAAAAAAATGTAACTTAAATGTAAACTACATCTATGTTAAAAATATCCCGAAATACGAAATGGTATTTATGATAGTGACATCGAATTTAATTTTGGTACAGCAAAATTATTACCAGCAAGCTATTACAATGAAAAGAGATCATATAGTTGGAAATATATGCTTTCTTAAGATCATTAGTAAAAAATATTATCTTGCAATTTTCTTCAACGTGAAAACAGTTGTGATTTATTTTACATTGCCGAGAAACAGCATCAAATACACAAAATAAAAAAAGGAAAGTTTTTTTAGAGGCAATTAACCCAGAAGGGCTATTAATTTCGTTTTGGCGCTTTGCGTTGGCTCACTATAAACGGTATTTCACTTTTCAGATTGTTGCCACCAAATATTAGAGCCATGCATTATATTTAAAGAAATTAAATAATGAAGAATCTGCACGAATGTATGTATGTTTCTCGCCCTGTGAAAAATCAACGGTACCTAGAAACATCAAATTTTGAATAAAAACGTAGTCCTCCTCTCGAATATGGGCATCTGGAAGCCAAAATATGGAATTTGTTTTATTATCTATTTCATATTTTGTAAACCTTTAGCGAATTTTTTATTAAGAAACTCAGCGATTTTAAAACGAATAATGACAACACTGTACGGGAAAAAAAAAGAACATTTTTACCGACGCGCGAGACTGTGTATCAGAAATTCTAAAGATATGCTCTTTTTAAATTATTTTGTGATACTGATGTTGAACTGAATTTTATGACTGGAGTGCGAAGAACATGCTATTTATTAAATAAAGGTAATATACAAAACGTTAAAAACCTACCTTTTGGGCGTAATATAAAATATGAAAGCTTCCAGATTTTGTTTTTCAATCTGATGGGTAAAATCATTCGTTTTCATAGAGAGATAACGTATCATGCTTAATCACTTTATTAAAGACAGCGTGTCACCAGTACATGCTTGCAGAAAATAAAATAGAGTAACGATAATATAGAAAACATTTATATATTATTTGGTTTAATCTAATTATTCATCGTGTCCACAAAAGTCCTTAAATAAGTAAATTATTTGTGCTATGAAAATTTAAATTTCAAAAAAGTTGCAAAGTCTAACAGTCTGAACAGCGCCCCTGTCACTGCCGTTATATTTAGCAAAAGTTTAGAACGTTTTTGCTGATTCTAAGAAAGAAAAGATGCAAAACGTTTGACTATTGACGAATGTATTTAATTTTAAAGTTTGATATTATGTTTAGTGGTTTTATACGTGTATTGAAGTGCAAAATGCTTGCATTTGTACTTAACACGGCACCTACTATTAGATTTGAGAGTGTTTGGATTATTGTAGCCTCTACTAGCTCTAAAGGGTTCTAATTATTAGGTGCCAATGGCTTCCTTACACGAGTTATCGTGATGGGAGTCATACTTTCAGGTTCATGCAAACAAGAACTCAATAACATTTAACGAAAACTTTAATGAGTCTCTTCCTCAGAGTTAACATAAAAACTACAGATAATAATCTGCTTGACTAACAATAAATTTAAGATAAGGATTCACAGCTTAATTTCATTCTAGTCGTAAAAAATATAACTTGAATGGATTTTTCAAGATAGAAATGGTAAAGACAGATAGTCAGATTTTTGTAACTTTTATCAGATTTATTTTAGAAATACCAAAGCACTAATATTTGCTTTATTTAAAATGCGTCGGTAATTCTACGATCAACGGTTGAGAAATTTAAGTACAATATTTTAATTTAAGGCCACATAAAGACTTCT
>KK120194.1:568174-600996 GCA_000611955.2 Stegodyphus mimosarum
GGTTTAAGGCTTCAAAACACTTTTCCCTTGACAAGTTCTGTTTGAAGCTTTAAACAAAGGAGACTAAAAATTATTTTGTTTATTGTTTTGATTTTAATATGTAGAAATTTCCCGTTTTTTTATATTTTTTCCTCTATGAAGTGAACATTTTTATTACAATTTTGTAATTTTCTTTAATCTGCGTTTTAACAGTTTATTTTGTTTCACGGAAAAAGTAGATTTAATCGTCAAATTTTTAATATGCCAGTTTCTTCTTCGTTCGGATTTTCGAGATTTTGATTTATTATTATGATTAGATTTTTATTTGTTATTATGATTATATATATAACAGATGAGACCATGCTGTATCAAATGAACTAAATCCATTAATATCTTGCGCCTATATAGCAGACGTTTATTAATGTGACGTTATTTATGCAGCATCTTTATGACCTATTTTATTTTCTGGTTAGAATTTCCACATGTTACACCGGTTAGAATTTCCACATGTTACACTGTTACTTTCCACACTTACATACCACATGTCTTTATCCAACTCGGGCTAGTAAGTTCGGAATGTGTTTTAATCTTATTTGTACTTGAGTTAATAAATTACTTGATTCCTACGCTGTAATATATTAGAAAAATGTAAGATCGCTGTGAATGTTAATTTTTAATACCACGTGTCAATGAGAAACAAAAAATGGGAAGAAAAGCAAACGACAAAGCATCATGTTATGATTTTGTTGTAAGTCTTGATACAGGTTCTGATCTTATTCCCTACGGAAGAATTACATCACATTTTTCTTGCGAAGTGTCCTTTTTCCTTCCGGAGCTACAAGGGAAAGTAAAGATTTATGGTATCTTCCTGTACCGAATGCCTCCTTATCCTTACTCTGTTATTTTATTCTGCAAGTAAACCCAAGTGAATTTTTTTCTTGAATTTTGATTTTTCTAGCAAGGTGAAATACTGAGCTCTTGTTCTTTAAAAAATTAATGCGAAAGAAAAAGTTAATTTTCATTGATGCAAAAGTATATGTCCGTAAATTCACGTTAGATATACATCTTAGGAATTACAAATACGAAATGTTAAGGAATGAGAACTAGATTTTAGAAGAATGACTCTGGTACAGTTAATACGCTTGTTGCATTCTAAATCCTCCTTTTTTGGATTTAAACAGTTTTTCATAAATAATAGGGAATTCATGTGCTTTTACTTATGTACTGAAAAGTACTGTATTTTAAGTACAAAAAGGAACTCATAGTGACTTGAAGGCAGTAAGTATCTATTCCTCCGAAGGATTTAATGATCTTTAAAATTGCATCCGAACTCTATCGCATAACCACTAGAAGATGCTAAAATTCTTATGGCACTATTGATTAGAAAAAAACATTCTAACCACCTATTTAAACTATCACATAAAGCTCTTATTTGTTTTTTTATTTGTCCCCCAGTAAAAAAAATATGATGTGTACACCACATGACTTCCTTGTACGGAATATTTAAATTATATGGAATTTTTCTACATTTCATTTAAATATATTTAATTAACAGTTAGCGAATTTTGAATTAAATCTACTTCGTCGGTAGCGCATAAACCACAATAGAATAAATGCAATCTTTAAAGTTCACTATATTTATTTACCATTGCGGCACTTCGGCGCCAGTTAAACTTAATAGCGTTACATCTCATTCATTTTATAACTCAGAGTGAGGAAAAATTATAGCATCTGAAGAGTTACCACAAGTTCTATTCAAATACTATAATAAATCTAAAACGATGTATAAAAGAAACTAAGCAAATAAAAAAGAAACAGTTTTTCACAGACGATTCAGCGCCGCTTACCTAATGCGCATGCGCTACTCATTAATTCCGTTCTCACTTCGCGGTAAGGCAAAAATGCATACAAATTCTAAGTACAGGGTGTTTATAAAGTCCAGAACCCATTTTGATGTTTAATAACTCATAAAAGAATAAAGATAGATTAAAATTAATAACATAAATGGTTAGATAGACTCAAAAAGTTTCATGACCCTTGTCAATGAACTTCCACGTGTGCCCCCTTCGTCGCACGGAGAATATCAAGTCCATATTCAATTTCACGCCAGGTACCGGCAAGCATGTCGGCATCCACAGAGGCTATAGCTGTTGTAATTCTGGCTTTTAGGTCATCAATGTTCAACACTCTCCTCCTGTAAACGTTGTCCTTTACAAATTCCCAAAGGAAAAAGTTCAGTGGCGTTCTATCAGGTGATCTGGGTGACCAAGGAATTGGACCTCCTCGTCCAATCCATCTTCCTGTAAAACAGTCATTTAAAGAACTACGAAGGATGGTACCCCAATGAGGTGGTGCACCATCTTCTTGCAAAACGACATGTGGCTGAAGCTCTTCTAGTTGTGGAAATACGAAGTTTTCCAACATGTCCTAAGTATACGACTGATGAGACCGTCTTTTCTGTAAAAAAGAAAGGCCCAACGACTCGGTCGAAAGAAAGGCCCAATGACCACACATTAACCTTTGGGGAATCCCTTTGTGTCTCACGGTATTCATGAGGGGGAGAAAAAACAAAAGAGACAAAAATGCAATTTATAAGCAGACGATATTTAGAAAGTACAGATATTTAGACTGGAAAATGAAATTATCTGAAATTAACCACACGCGCAGACGATATTTACAAAAGTAAAGATATTCAAACCTGAAAAGGAAAATATATAAGTTATTCCATCAATAAATGCCATAAGTTTGTTTATATCTTCATTATCTTATGAGTTATTAAACATCAAAATGGGTCCGGGACTTTATAAACACCCTGTATTTTCATTAAAAATTGAAAGATACAGAAAAACATAAAACACCAAGTAGCGTTAAAACAATTAAAAGAAAACAACTTTTACAATTAAAATTACAATTTGTAGGCAAAAACCAGCTAATAACTTAAATGGTAATTCCGGAATGAATCAAGCATAATTTAATTCGCAATAATAAAAGAAGATGTTACTTTGTTGTTGCGAAGCTTAGTTTTTCTAGATTGGCAACAAATTCGCTATTCTGCTAAGCTTCAAATGTAAACAAATATGACCGCTAGCATAACCAAAACTTAGGCTTAGCCGCAGTTAAAAAACTTTTAAATTGTTGATAATTCCACAACTATTGTATGCAGGTTAACTAAGGGTATAAAAATCATAACCGAAATATAAGAATAACATAATTCAATTATTTTTAAGCAAAAAAATGCACGATTTACAAACTTATGAGAACAAAGAAACTGAGCTCACTGAGCCGAGTAGCAGAGTGGATATATATATACATATATTTATATACTTTTCGTGCGGCTTATTGCAACCAAAATGTGAGGTTCACATCTACATGTTGTAGCAGCCCTATATACAAAATTTCAATGTTCTGAGGCTACTCGTCTTAAAGTTACGCAAAATACATACATACATACCTACGAATGTACGTACCTACAGATGCCACGACAAAATCTCTTGAGAATCCATTTTAAATCAGTTTTATAATTATTTGGGGCGAAAAGAGTGCTTTATTCTGTCCTTACGTACGGATGTCACTCAAAAACATCCTTAAATTGCATTCGATAGCGGTCAAAATAGATATTTTCGTTGAAATATGATACCTGAAATTTTTTGCGATTACAATACTCCCTTTTTACTTCGTACAAGGAAGTAAAAAAGATCTTCGTTCTTTCGAATTCAGCCAACAGTAAAGTAGGTATTTCTCGAATAAAGCTAGCTGACTGTTATGGTTTACATGATCAAATAAAATTTCCATGCTTGGAGTGAGAGAGCAATTAAGTGTTGCAACGTTTACAATTAACTGAAAACTGGCGGTGACATTTGTATTCTCACAAGATGAAACAAAATCCTCGCAAAGATCACAAGGGATGAAATTTTAAGAAAATTAACATTAGAAGATATAATTAAGTTCATAAGAGAAGATATAATTAAATTCATAAGTGAAGATATAATTAAGTTCATAAGATACTAATATGGTTATACAAGTATAATATCGTGAATTTTGTACTCACAATATTATCTGGTGAAGCTGTGAATAAGTTAGATAACTTAAATCTTAAACCATCTAGCTAGCCAATGAAATATTTAATTGTGCCTTCCAACCGGTATAGTGGTTAACGTCGCTGACTGCCGTACCGAAGGGCTCGGGTTCGAATCCCGGAGAAGGCATGGATGTTTGTAAAAGTATAGTGTCGGTGCGTCATGGCGGCACTTTAAATATGCGGCGAGCCGAAAGTCCTCTCATGTGGTTTATTGGAAGGGGAGAGGGGTAGTTGACCCTGGGACCCGTCCCCCCGGGGTGCTCTCCTTCAAAAGTGGGGGCGAACTGAGCCAAATCGTACTGTCACCTGTTAGATGCTCAAGGCTATTGCCAACGACAGGCGTAATCTAGCGCTCCTTGACACGAGAATTCTCGTGGGCTTGGGCTGACTCTGTCAGACAAGTGAACATGAGCAACAACAATATTTAATTGTGATCGTACTTATTTATAGACATCGCGTTGTGAGTAATGTCTTTTCGGGACCGAGCTGTGAAAAGGATGGGACAAAAAGAAAATGAAATGCACTTCACGAAAACATACATAACATAAACTCAAATTAATACCATGTTCATTAAGTCTTATGTCAAAAGGAATTTCACATTATTATTTCTCCAAAAGATTATCTATTATACTATTATATTTAATTTAATTTAATTTTTGGTACCAAATTACAAATATGATATACTCAGATACTGTTTCAATACAAGATATTAAGGCTGAAGAAGGAAACAAGTACGATTCCTCTTTTGCTTCAAACACTAATTTAACGCCTGGACGAATAATTATTTCATAAAAATTTACCTCATTAATCATGAGAAGCTTTCAAGCAAAATTTACGTAACTTACAATAATAAGGAAATAGGCGAAAATTCCATAGTGCAATAGTTAAAACCTGCCCGGCATAGAGCTTTCCAAAATTATTGTTCATACTAATTTTAACAACCGTATGCCCATCAGGTCTGTCATTCCAGTACTCACTGAGAAAAAAAAATATAAAGGAAGACTTAAATGTTTGAAGACTTTTCCATTCTTTGGTGCCCCACTGGAGATCTGTAGTTAAGCCATATCGACAACTCAATCCGGAGAGTTACCCAAATCCTTGTGCCTGAAGAGGAAAGATCACGAAAGGTCTCAGTGAAAAACACCGTAAGTCTGCTACAATATCAGGATGGATGCAACTGGTGGCAACCTCTTCATAGCTAGCAAGCTGGTGAAAACTGTCCTGGATTCGTTGGAGCTTATGCTGACTCATACCTATTCCAACCACAAATGAAAAACTCCAGACCTCGTTCAAACGGGAAATCACCCGATGACAACTCGAACTGCTCATGGACGTAACAAGAACAGAGCCTAAGGCTCACTGATTGACGATTAAAAAAAAGAGGAAGAACCCCTTCACGACAGGGCAACATATCATGAAGTAAAGTCTACAATCTAGGATATTCTATGAACTCTGCACCATTTCCGATGATAGAGTCAAAATCCCATTTTTTCTTTATTTTAAGTTGAAAACGAAGTCCGGAACATAGTCGCAGCTCCCCGTCTTCTTAGCCTTCGCAGCTCACCTTCTAAACAACCAGCACTTACCACGACCCGAGCAAAAGTGATCTATATCGAAAATCCTCCTTCACTTCTTTCAAAAACAAGGCTGCCATGAAGGCTGCATTTTCGCCCCCCCTTTAGGGACCAAATTTCCATTTTTCACCCTGAAAGACTAGAAAATGTATAGTGCACATGCGCCACTTCTCTAAAGCGGCCAAATGACCGGACACTTAGATCGCCAATTAAAAGACCTCCACTGTAGGTGAAATGAAAACCTTCGACCCTTCGTCACGTACTTCCTAGAATTCCTGGGAAGTACTGGCTAGGATCTGTACTTAGACAGTCTCAACCACGGGGGTAAAATATCAGGTACTATTGTACCTTATTCTTCACAGGACTAGAACCCGGGTATTGTACCTAGGATGGGATCAGGCTCGACAGGGACCGTACTGGTACTGGCTTGTCCGCTCCCTTGGCTGTGGTGGAGCTGATAAGAACAAACAAGGAGGAGGGCGTGGGACCATGCCCGTATAACCACAACGGAGGGCGTCCCCTTTCCGTAACGAGTGTCCTAAAGGGCAACCGAAACAAAGCAATTTCTTTCTAGAAACTTCTCCGGAAGTAACGCCCTCTTGAGCGAGAGAATGACTAAGTAAAATTCGTTCTCTTTCCTTGATCCTTTCACAAAAACACAGAAATCTTGATTAAATTCAAATAAAAGACAAAAAATAATAAAACGTCATTGAAGCATCTGTTTTTCCCCAAAATTAAAGAATTTACCTAACCGAATATTGAATTAATCATAAATAATAAAACATTAAATTACTAACTCAAAGAATTAAATAAAAATTAAGATTTTCCTAAATAAGAAAAATAATTAACTTGATCTCTTTCATAACAGAAAATTCAAACTATTACCAACATAACACAAGCATTAGTGTTCGCAAAATGCCATATTTTTGTTGAACTAAAAATAGGTTAATGCAATGCTTATATATGTGCACTTATAAAATTTTTATGTCCTTAGTGAAAGCGTCCTGTTCTGAAAAGATTGGGCTAAACCTTAATATTAACTGTTTAGATTAGTAATTACCAAACGTTGGCCCACGGGCTACATCTGACTTGTGGTTAGGCTAGTAAAATTTCGTGTTACTGACCGCGGGTTTTCAAATATATATACATATTCTCATGCTTTTAACCACTTTAAAACTAGCTTTACGACATATTTCAATAAAACCACTAGAAACTGATTTTGGTGAGTTTGATGAGAGCCTACAGTGATCTCATTAACTTTCACTACATCTCCGTTCTTAAAATTTAAGGTCATAAATATTTTTTCGAAAACGTTTATTCCAAATGACATTTTGAATTTCTTTCTGTAGTCTTACCTTCGGTCTCAATGTCGTTTTACCTGCGAAACTGTTGGTTCCAGGACATGTTCCTAAATATTTGCTATAAATAACACTTTGTGCTGCCCGTGGTCCCAAGACGCAACTTAAATTGCCCCTTGATGGTATAGAAATTGGCCTCTGATATATTAGATAGTAAAATTGAAATGTGTATATTAAACAGGTGTTAACTGCATCAAACAATTTGCAGTTGGAGCTGGAAATTCTCAAACTTACACCAGAACAAAGAGGTGCTACGATTCTCGTATCAATTCATTATAATAACAGGTTTTAGAATAGGTATGGCTTCACAATGAAAGACTGAAATTTCTCTCGACAGTTATATTTCTAGTTAAAGCAAGCACGTTTGATATAGAATTTCAATTGGGGTACTTAATTGAAATAACGAGGCTGTGCAACTTGTTTTGACATATTTTAATATTCCGAGAGCTATGATAACAATAAACTAATATAACAGCGCATTTAAATGAGCATTTCCTAATTTTCTCTTATCAGAGAAATTTAATTGAGGTACTTAAATAATTAAAGTAATGAAGCTGCACAACACGTTTTGACATATTTTAATGTTCCGAGAGCTATGAGAAATATAACCTAATATCACAGTGCATTTGAATTATCTCTTCTTGATTTGCTGCTGGTCATCATAACTAACGAATCACTAAACATTCAAAATTGTTGTTTAATATCCTTACTTTTGCAAAGCAGTTAGCGTCATATACAGATAAATTAAGTTAAAAAGATCAGATTTCTGTTAACTGTTGTAGTATTCTTCTTATAATTAAGGCCTAAGTATTTAATATCTTTATCTCATCTCTCCTAAAGTTGTTGTAATCGTTCTTTTAACTCGAAATCGTAGATTTGGGAAACTAAGGAAACTCAGTTGTCAAGAATTGAGCTCGTTTTTTTTCGCAGAATCTTTGTTACATTCACAAGCCTCTTCTTTGAGGTTTTTTTTCTTTATGTGATCTAGTGTTTTCTTCACTTCTTGGAGTATCATCTATCAAGGTGCTACACAGTTTCTTTTCCATTTATCACAAATGGACATTTTAGTACGTAAAGTTTCTCCAAGCAATCGACTTAAGAATTATTCTGAAAGCCATGTAGAGAAAATTTAGCTTTCTTCGTCAGATCCATAATTCGTCCTAATCGTAAATTATTTGAAAGTGATCGGAATTAATACCCAAATTATGGCAGAAATAAAAGACCCCGTAAATTTAAAGTAAAACGTCCAAAGTCGTAGAATTCATATCACTTTGGAAAATAAAGAATTGCGTTTCCGTTTATGTATGACATCCACAAATAAAGCCTTAAAGTTTGAAGCAGAGAATTCAAATAAAACAGATGTGCAAAACAAACTTTTAACTACCGAAAATGTTATTACTTACCCTTATTAATTAAATAAGAGATTATTCAAGCAAGATGAGTGGAAAAATTAATAATATATAATCCGAGCAGCTTGCGTGAAACCATGCCTATGTATAGCATGACTTGTTAAGCATTCTTAACATCACACTCATCCAAGAGGAGTAAGCATTCTATTCCCCGCCCTCTCCTTGAGCATATGTCTGAAAATATTACTGTCATTTTATTTTGCAAGAGCTTATACGTGATCCGATTAGATCAGAGGATTTTCACAAGACTGCAAATATTTTGTCGCCTTCTATAAATCTCGAAGAAATGCATTTATTCGGAAACATTTACGATGGTGATATTCTTCATTTTCCACTTCTACGCGTTTGAGGATTGCGTGAAGGAATAATGATATGGAGCCTTAAAGAAGAAAAATGTCATTAAATTTTAATTAATAAATTCCTCTCTTCTGGGTTTCTCGAAAACCAAAAATGTCTAACTGATTAGAAATTTCAATTTCACCGAGGAAAGTTTAATATGATTACCTTCTGCGCTTCTTAAAAATTTTTGGAATAAATTCAGTTAGGAATATTTAATCATTAGACTGTAATGCACGAGTGTGTAAAAGAATATTTATACCATAAACAACTTTTTTACCTTAAGAATGCAGTTAAATATTTTACTGCTATTTCGCAACATGTTTTCCATCCTCTAGTTTGACATACTTGTTATTTTAATTTCATCTATTCTGAGTTTACTTAAATTGTAGGGCTTAGGTAGTTTAACAAGTAAACTCATTAAAAAATTTAAGCTATCACGAATGAAATGATTAGGAAACGTTCTTTCATAAAGAAATATCATGGACGTTTAAGCTTTCTGCCATCTATACAATTATTTTTATGTAGGTATTTGACACCGTTCTGCAGAAAAGTGTATTCTGAAACAGATATACACAGATCTTCTCATGGTGACTTAAACAATTTAACAAGCAAACTGGTTAAAAGATTTAAGCTTTCGGGAATGAATTTCTATTGATAAAATGATTAAGAAAGTTTTTTCATAAAGGAATATCATAAAAATTCCGATTTTTTTAATATATTTTTAAGTAAATATTTCACTGCGAACTAAAGTAGGATGTTCTAAAACAAACGTACACAAAAATCTTACCATGGTGTAAATGCCGCTTGCAAAACTTCCACTTCTTACCGATTTCCAGCAACAACAAGATTTGAGTAAAGCCATCTTGCATACTTTCAAAGACTTTACTTCCTGAAAAATAATATACTTAAGATAAATATGACAATGTGTGATACAATTCCAAAAACGAAATTTCCACTAAATCTAAGAAGTCATAAAGATGTGCAGAATAAAACATTCATAAAAAGCCGGTTAAATCAGGAGAAATGATTAATTTTATACAAAGTACAGTAACCCTCTGAAAAACTAGGGTTTGGAATAAATAGGTTCACATTTATGTGAAATGTTTTAATAAATATCTTGGATACTTTAATAACTTACGATATTTGAACACGGATAAACTGCGTAACCGAAAAATATTAAAAACAAATAAAAGTTAGGTGCATCATGAATTATTAATAATTATTTAAATGCACTTTTGTTTTGGCATTTGTGACAATAAAAGAAATTAAAATCTTTGTGGGATGTTCATTAAAGAATGAATTTTTATTCTTCTGTAACTATACGCAGCCACATAAGGTACAGATACATGTAAGGAGACTATCTGAATTTCACTGTTGGTTGTAGCGATGCAATCTCCCCGCCCTAAATGTGCAGTTCTGCCGCAATTTTTACAGAAAGCATCCCAGGGTTACGAGTCTATCCCCACCTTTTACTTTACCACCAAATCACTTTCAGTTCTTCAGTATTTTGAGTGACCCCATGCCGCACAGGCATTATACACTTACAAACATCGATGCCTTCTCCCAGGATTCGAATCCAGGCCCAACAATCGGCGGGCAGTGTCGCTAATCACATATGAATTAAGGCGGCAGCTACTTAAGGTAGAAATATTTTTTAATATTTCCATGTTTGCTGGTCTTCTAAGCAGTCGTAGATTTTGAAAAAAGCTTCATCGATTTCAAGGGCGATCTGACGTAAGACTCTCTTTTTTGAAAGAAAAAAAAATATTGGTTTGGCGAAAATCCTTTCCCATTGTAGAAAAGTTACCCACGTCAGATCGATAAAGTTTTATTCAAAATCTACTGTAATCTGAAGTTGGTTTCTTGCCGAATTTAAATACAAATCCATATACCAGAATTTTCTTACTTGACATGAACACCATAAAGTTTTATGCTGTTATTTATTAGCGGGAACACTCTTTATTGCAGGTTTTTATTAGCTGAAAGGCTGCCAAGAATCACAACTCAGCTGCTTTGTGACTCATCCATGAACGGAATATTTGTCCTGTCATATGGGCTTTACAGAAAATACTGCAGATTCCATTTAAACACGCTTTACTGGGAGAGAATAATAAATTCCTTTCATCTCTAAAGTAACTTGCAAACAGAGCCCGTTACAGCTATGAATGTTACAATTAAAAGAACCGTGTCCTACAAAATAAGACCAGTTGCAACACGGACTGCGGTGAAATTCTTAACTTCACGATCCTATATCGGAAAGTATGAGAGATGCGGGAGAAATATCAGCTGCACTGTTGTACAGCATCATCGATACGGTATGAAAAGATATATCGTCCACAAGGATGTGTTAAATAGTCGCCTATATAGCCTAAAATATCCGAAACATATGTACGAAGTTTTATTTATGCAAAACAGGAATTTTTTCAGAACTCAAAACGGAAATTTTTGCTTTTTAAATACATGCAAAGGGAACGGTCTTAAGTCTAAAAACATCACTGGTAACCATTGGAGATTACTATTGACCACAATGTAAGTTACCATTACTGCAATACTCATTCGTAACCTCTTTGAACATGCTCCACCAATAGTTTATAAGCAATGTGAGCCTATTTGCATGATTTGCTTTTCTATCTGATATCAAAAAGGTGCTACGGATGTAATACGTATTTATTAGTTAAATTATAATTTTGTGCTTATTGTCGCGTCTTTTTTTTAATCTTTGAAACAAAACGTTGAGCATCGGTTTCAAGCATTTTAGGCCATACAGGCAACTGTTCATCTTATCCGCATGCACAATACGTCTTTTCATGCTTAACTGATGACATAACTTCTTCTTTTCGATATCGCTCGTAGTTCTGAGAAAGAATTCTGAATGCCAAATTTCTAAATTTCGCCAATAGGGTGCGCTTTAACTAGTCTCATCTTATACAGCATGATTCTCTCATTAAAGCTAAACACTGTGTTCCCTGTTCAGTTACTTAGAAACGAACGTAATTTCTTATTCACTCTCCGTGCACAAACCACATATCGCCTCTTTTATCTCAATATTCTTGAAATGATGTTTTGGTAAATATTAAATTCGGTGCGCACTTCTGATTCAGACTGATCGTTTTTCGATAGACTATCATTCACCACAGCTAAATGTTTCCTTAGAAATCTATTGAATAATACCGCAGTGCTTTCAATAACATATGAGACAAAAATGTTGAGTAAGTCTCAATGCGAGGCTTAAAATGAGTGCCTTTATTCTGCATATTTCGTGCTATAGGCGAAAAATACTCGGGCTCAAGCGATTCATTCTTCTTCATATTCAGATCCGCATAAGTATAGGTCTTCAGCTACTTTAACTGCATTCACAACTATAAACCATTACTTATGCTTGTAGTGGCACAGTATTTTAAGTGGAATTTCCTGAAAAATTCATCGTACTCTAACCGGGAAATCAAATCCGGGTCTTTGGATTACCAGACTATACGTGTCCTAAATCACAAAACTTCATGCAAGAAATGGTTTTGATTCCTTATTTCTCCCTACAGCTAAATGGTGACTGAGGTAGAAGAAACCTTAGTTCTTTTTGAAGAAATAGTGTTTACCGTTTTTCAGCTGAGGTACCTCAGTAAGCACATTAGTATTTCTGTGCGGACGGAATTTCTTCGAAGTATTTACTGTTTTATCGCTAGAAATTGAAACTGTGTCATCGTATTACCGTACTGATACGCTAATCACTACATGAGGCCTAAATATCACAAGATCACATAAAGAGAATGTTTTCATCTTGCAAGTCCAGCTTCTAAACTAATCTTTAATTTTTACATCAGTATAATATTCAGATTTGATCATCGAAAACGCAGTAGAAGAGAGTGTCTAATACAGTATGGAATGTCTACAATAGGCTATCATAAAAACAAATGATGTTGGACGTACAGTTAAATTAAATAACAATCAAAACGAAGAAAATATTCATTGTTCTTCTTGCTATTAATAAAGATTTTTTGCTAGGTTCTAGGAATAGTTTTATAATGTTTTCTGATTGCATAAATGTTTTCATATGACACCGCTGCAAAGTAACCAATGCAAAAAGAGGAAAACTTAGTAGTAAAAAACAACGTGGGCGAAAAGAAAGCAAAGAGGTAGAAAATAAACAGCTACAAAAAATTCGTAATTTTAAAAACACCATCGTCGTTCAAAACATCATGGTAGAATATAAAGCATCTGGCAAATCATCGCGTGATGAAAACATCGCAGACACGCGTTTTCTGACGTTAAAACCTTTAAGCGAATTTTAGCGTAATGATTTGTGAGCACTCGAAGAAAAAAGTAATATTTTACCTCTAAAATTTATTTTTTTTATATTAACTAATAAATTTAACTGAAGAAGCAAGAGCAAAGCATTTAGAATCTGGAAAAAGGTCAAAAATAATGATATAGCAATTAGTAGAACTTAAAACTTATGTATCTTCCTATTTCTAATCGTTTTTATGCAATATTTTTCGTGAAAATCTACTAATACGTCATTATCAAAAAGATTAATTAAATAATGACTTTTAATCATTAACAATTTTAAAATTCCCTTAACTACTATATATAATATTAATTTTCGCTTATTTCAAGATTTTTAATGCTTAGACTTTTTTCTTGCTTTTTTAAAAAAAGTTGTTAATTAATACAAAAATATTAAATATAGACCGGAAATTCCATTAAAATTTGTATGATCAAAAAATACATGTCCGCGATGTTATCATGATGCTATCATTTATAGGTGCTTTATTTTTTACCAGGATATTTTGAGCAATGATGTTTTAAATCGTGAAGTTTTGTACCACTTTATTTTCTACCACGATTTTTTAGGACTGCGTTGTTTTCCAAAGATATTACGTACCAGGACTTTTTGCCTTTGTGCTGTGTCTTCCGCAATTTTTTTCTATTACGATGGTTTTGGGGGATCGAAGATTTATAATCCAATTATCATATAAATGTAAATCTGAAAATTTTTTAAGTTATAAAGATTACTTTGCATCTCAAATAAGCCATTATTTTTTTGTTACTGGAACCTGTTCATTCGAAGTTTTCTCATTCGTTTCACTCATCAGCAAGCTCTAAATTTAGAAAAATAAAAAAAAGCACATCATGGTTAAAATCAGGATAGCAGTTAGCTTGCCTTATTACAAGTTGTCAAGATGTCCGACTGCAAGTGACTCCATGGCGAGCTTGCCTGCCGATATAAAAGGAGTTGTAGTAAATTTTTAAAAACCCTTTCTTCCGAACCAAACTCATTGAGAGTAAATAAAGAGTTTTAGCTTTTCAAATGAAAGTTAATTGGAGTTATTGCGATTTCGATCAATAGACAGGTTAATGTCTTGTTTCTGAGGGTATCATCTGATAATTACCTTTAGTTTGGATTTTAACTAAAATAGTAGTAAACATTTTATGTAATCACCCGTTTTATAACCTTAAGTTGATCTGAAAAAAATTACTCTTTTAATTAGATACGATAATAATAATCTGCATTTTCCAGCTGAAGGCTAGTCAGGTTATCTAGATTAAATGCGTAAAATTTACAAAATAATTCTCCTAAAATAAACATTAAATTATCAATCAAATATTATGTAATTAGAAAGCGTAGTTATTCCTATAATGTTAAATCACTTATGTCTATAGCCTAGTCTTTCCATTCCTTGAGTCACGTTACATTATGTCCTGTTGCAATACTACTCCATACTGGCAATTATAACAAATGTTGCAGTCATGCGACGGAAGATCTTTAATCACAAATTTAAAAACCTTCTAGTGCTGTCTGATTTACAAAAGAAGATATTTAGTTTATCTTTCAAACTGTAGCAGTTCATTGTATTATTAGAGAAGCAAACAAAAAGATTTAATTAAAATAAAAAGTAAAGTCGATATTTATGTACTTCTAAATGTTTTTTATCTTTGTTTTGAATATAAAACTATTTAATTTATTTTACACTATATCTAATATATAACTTATAAACACATACTTCCTTTATATATTAAAACCTATTTCTGACGCCATATATTATGTATTAGTTTGCGAAATAAATATTTTATCGCCACCTAGCAAAGGGTTTGTTTTCATTTGCATCATGTTACAAGTTAGTCTAATTTTGGGTGCAGCAGAAAGGGATCTGTTGAGTGGTGCAATGTGACGATTTTCGCACATTTTCTACTTTTTGATTTTTATATTTAAAAGAAAGTAGATGAGCCAGCAAAATAAATAAATAAAAATGAATGAATTAAAATTAAATAAGTAAATAATATAAGGGGACAGAGAGACGAATAGTTATTCGTATATTGAACTGCAGTCAAATGTGATTAAATTAACAGCAGGGAAATTAGCTGAAAACCCAGAAATTATTCAAGTGACGTGAAAATTGCTGATATGATTTACGCAATATTTGGGTCATTAAATACAGCTAACTCACGCCCCCTTAGTATATTTGATGTGGACATAAACAGAACACCTAACTTGCATTTAAATTGCTCAGTACTTTCCAAAAATTTTATTGTTTGCTATAATTTCGAGGATACATACCAAGAAAGAACAAAAGATAGGAGTAGTAAAATTCTTACACTTTCGTGTGTATGTACCCTATTATTAGTAGCAATATTTATCTGTAGTAGAGCAATAATTTTCAGCAAAACTGTCTAAGGATTATAGATTTCTTTGTCTAAACAAAAACAATGATACATATGCAAGTCCTAACACATGATTTATTCAAAGAGTTTAAAATTTAATTTCACAGAGGGAAAAGAAGGGGGATGAAATTAAGACAAAGCACGCGAGGGTAATTTGCTCAGAGGGAGCGATGCCTTCATTTAAAGTTTTTTCAAGGAAACAGTATAACATTTATGCTAAATGTAGGAAAAGAAAACAAACTTGAGTGCAGCCGGAAATCGAACCGAGGTCACATTGCCAGTGTTTACCAACATTTACACTCGGCCAGGCGGGCTTTAAGGGCGTCTGAGAATTTGTATATTTTATAAAAAAGTGTCAGAAAATAAACGAAAAATTGCTAACCCACATTTCAGACTTTACAAGGAGCAAAACACTCTGTTTATTTTTATGTAGCTGCACAAATGCCATATGTTAATGACAGGATTTTTTCATTTAATATTAGACGAAATTCAACACTAAATAAATTTTTATGTATTAAAGAAATCCCATATGCATTCCGATAATCTCGTGTTATTATGATAATTATTTTTCAACGCATTCATAATCTCATAGCTTAAATTCAGAATAAGCATAATGAATTATGCACAAAATATACAAAATACGAATATTAAATACTTCCTAATAGCCGGGATTATGATTATAGTCGTTAATTAAAAATAACAGGTTTTATTGAATGCGGAAATCTTAAAAAGAAATCAAAATGATCAAATAAAGAATATATTTGTATTCTTTTAACACAAGAGTAATTAAAAGAAATTTTAAAATATCCGGCATTTATTAGCAATGAAACGTTTATTAAATTTTCGTTTTCTTCATAATATATGTATTTCTAATGCAAAGTATCACAGCTGTCTTATTTGATCGTTGTATGCAAAGCACACTCATAGCAAATGCTATAAATTTACCTAGAATTTGAAATTTGGATAGTCTCTAAAAACTTAACCCCGATTCTTTGAAATGGAAATGCCTCCCAACCGGTAGAGTGGTTAGCGTCGCTGACTGCCGTGCCGAAGGGCCCGGTTCGAATTCTGCAGAAGGCATGGATGTTTGTAAATGTGTAGGGTCCGTGCGGCATGGGTAACCACTTTAAATATGTGGTGAACGGAAAGTCCTCTCGAGAGATTAGGGTAGGGGAAAGAGAGATGAGAGTCCGGCTCGGAGCCGTTTTCCCACTCGGGTGCTCTCCATCAAAATTGAAGGCGGAACTGAGCTAAATCGCACTGTTACGTGCAAGGTGCTCAAGGCTGTTGCCAGCGACAGGCGTATCTTGTGCTCCTTGCCACGAGGAATTTCGTAGGCTTGGACTGACTATAGGTCAGACAAGTGAACATTAGTCAACAATAACAAATGAAAATGACTTGGAAAATGGATTTGTTAAGGTTTCTAGCTATTTTATTACTAATAAAAAAATAACATAACTAGAGGATAATTACAATCGTTTACAACGGTAGGAAGTTGTTACAATTGGTAAGAAAAACCCATTTCCAGACGTTTCATGACTGAAAAATAAAAATGTCAGCAATGCATGACGTTAATTTTTTTTGTGAGTTTCTGTTCAAAATTAGGCTCTGTAAAGCAAGAATTAAAGGTACATACAGAGTTAAAAAAAGTCATACTATTTCGGGTAGTAGAGTGATAAAATATAGATAGAAAGATAGATACAGAAAGTTTATAGTGTGGAAATGAAATTTGTTCCCTAATGTGAGAATAGCAAGTAAAGAAGGAATGTTCAAAGTTACAAAAGGAAAGATTGGATTAATGTATTTCTCCCGCCTTCTTTTTAGCATGCCTTTGTGGTGTAATGGTCAGCACACTCGGCGCTTATCGAGAGATCCGAGGTTCGAGTTCCGGCGAGGGCATTGCTCATTTTTCACGTCTCTCACCATCAAAAGTCCTAATGTCTCTATAGTGGCACCTGAACTAAAGAAGGTAGGGGATGATTATTCTCCACCACCAGGATTTGGCGACTGGGTCCCGTAATCCCCTGTCGCCCTTTAAAAGGGGAGTATATTAGATAGTTCTCCCGCCTTCTTAGCATCCCTTTGCGGTGTAATGGCCAGCACACTCGGCGCTATCGAGAGGTCCGAGGTTCGAGTTCCAGCGAGAGCATTTCTTATTTTTCATGCCTCTCAGCATCAGAAATAGCCTAATGTCTCTAAAAATGAAATTCACAGTTAATAAGATACATGATAATCAGTTCCCTCACCATCAATAACTATTAAAGGAATACTGATAAAATGAGATCAAAATGAAAAGAACAGTTTTTAAAACAATTTTTCCTCAAAATAGTGACTGTGAATATTAGCAAAAATAGGACTGATAGGGACTTTTCTAGAAAAAATCAATCTACTTGGTGATAAAAATAAATTTGATAAAATAAGGTTTAAGTACATAATTTTGTGCAAGACAAATTTATTTCTCTGTATTAAAAACGTAAGTCTTCAAGTCTGATGCCATAGTATTCTACTCATTTTTTAAATATGTCAATAGTATGTAGCGATTTAACAACAAAACGCGCCAAATGAATTGCGAGGAGAAATATTTTAAACTTTACTTAAAATAAGTGTTTTGCTACGAAAACATTAATTAATGTTTGTAGAGACATTAGGCATTTTTTGAAAACAGGAGACATGTAAAATGAAAAATGCCCTCGCCGGGACTTGAACCACGGATCTCTCGAATACGCACCGAGGGTGCTGACCATTGCACCACGAAGGCATGCTGAGAAGGTGGAAGAAAATATGTTTCCCTATCAAAAGCCTAAATTTAAGTAGTAGAATAATAGAAAAAATCTGGAAACTAAACCTTTCAGTAAGGCTAGAAAGCTCTTAAATTCAAATAGCAGGACAAAACAAAATGTTATTTTTTTTATTTTAACATAAAATTATTAAGACAAAGATAAGCAAGGCATAAAATAATAAATTTATAGAACTGAACGAATAGAAACTGAATCCCTTAATAAATTAATCTGATTTCCATAACTTAATTAGATCCGTTTGCAAAGTAAAGATGTAAAATTCTAACCATTATAAATACATGCTTATAGTGAAGACTTGAAGCCTTAGCAGTATAATAAATGTATCTTTAATCATGACTTCATGCTTATGGGGATAAGTATGCGTCAGCTTAACAGCTTCCTTAGAAAAGTTCATTACTGAATGTTTTAGCTCAGAAAGATTAAGATCCTTTAGTCTGTTGGTATCCTTTAGTCTCTTTCTATGCACAGTATCCATATGTAACCTGCATAAATATGTGTCAATTATATGAAAGACAGGATAGAATGAATAATATTTTACAACTTTTTCTGTAATTTGCATTGCTTGATTCTAAGCTAATTCTTTTTTGGATTTTCGCAGTCTTAACATTTCCCACCGAGACAAACAAAAAAATATTCCGCAGTAAAGTAATAATCCTCTCTATATTTTTGTCAATAATTCTTTGTTAATTTACAAAGAATAGTATTGGTTTAGTATGGACGACACAAAGCTACTTAGATGATGGTACTTTACAAACTTTCATATAATTATGAATATGCTCTTAATTGAGAAGACGTCCTCTAAAAGTGGTATATATAAACATAATGAAATTGTAGGATTTTATTGCATCTAGAAGTTTGGGTGAAAGTCCTGTAGATCCTACTATACTGTTAGCGAATTATTGTTTCGTGCGAAACAAATCACGGAGTCTAAAGAACGTTAAATTACTTAGTCTTAAATGAACAGAACAGCACAGTTGCTTGACAGATAAACTTCCCCTACTTGCGGGGATTTAAATTAACATAACAGAAAGTTAAATTTCATTTTAATCAATTCACGAATATAGGAATGTAGTCTGAAACTACACATAAAATAGGCTACTCAAGCTGGCTTAGATACTTAACAGCATGTGTTTTAAAACATCGGCTAGCAAACGGCTAAAGCCGGAATAGAGCTTAGGTAGAGCCGGCGATAGTAAGCAAGATGCGGTTGCCAAAAGGTCGCGCCTAACATTTAAAACTCTCAGCCTAAATGCACAAAACTGCTAATTTGTATTTTGGTAAGGACTACAGAAAGAAGTTACGGTAAAGGCTTAAATCACAATAATTGGTTAGGTAACTTAAAATACCTCACAAAGTGCTGAGAAAACTGCTGTCTTAGTTTACTGCTTATAAATGAAATTCACTTAGCTCATAGAAAAAAATTTAATATATATTTTTTACTTTGGAATCAACGCTAATAAAGATAAATTTTAATAATTTATTACTATTTTAGCTGGCGTAACTGTGTAACAGTTTATTATCTCTTGTACTCTCTGCGCGTTTTGAGGGAGGATAAATGAAAGTAAAACTGAAAGAACCTAAACACAGTAAGAAATTACAATGGACATAGAAAAAGAATTCCATATGCTTCGTTATAGCGCCCTAGAGAAAAAGAATTAAACATTATTGAGAAAAATGTCAGAGAACTCTACAAAATAAAATTTCAATTTGTAATGCGCTAAACGCAACCGTTAAACGAATGTAAATGCCTTAATGCTCTTCGTCCATAAAGCACGCTTCTATTGATTATCGGGTTTAAAAGTATAAGCTGCTTTGTAACAGTAGTTACTATTTTTAACTAAACCAAAATCAAACAAACAAATGGTCAATGAAAAGGAAAATACTACTGGCGTTTCGAAAATAAACTCAATCTATACTCAGCTGAGAAATTGAAGCTGTAATAACTCTCTCAAAATAATAAACTCTGTCAGTATTGTAATAATCCTCTCACAGAAAATAAATCTACCAACACTGAACAGATGATTAATAGCATATTTCAACAAGAATAGCCATTTATTAATTAGAATAAAATTAATGAAAGATCTACGCAAGTATACTAAATAGTATATGATTTCATTTGCTTTTACATACTCTGCAATAACTTTTCACTATAACAAAGGGCATTTTTTGGCTTATTAGGCATAACATAATTTCTGAAGATCTGTATGCAGCGCACCTCATTTTGGAAGGCTGAAATAAGAGGATATTTGAAAAATGATACTTCACTCTGTTTATTTCAAGTAAAGCTAAGTTTCGATGGAATATCAGGATAAAATTATATTTCTCCCCATTCGAATAATTTACAGAGGAAGTTTTTATAACTGTGTTCTTTTGCTTGTGTGTGTTACCTGTTTCTTTATCAAATCTAATGTTTTATTTTAATATCAATGTGAATCGATTATTCTTTGGAAACATGTTACATCTTACATTTTTTATCCTACCTGAAATATAAAGCTCTACATTCTCCGCTAAAACGTATTTTTAAGGAATTCGATACTGAAGCTCTAACATAACAAACGCTTCACAGAAAGAATGTCCTGCATAAATGCTCACATATACTGGGAAATGCCCCGCGTAAAGAATTCTGTCCTACAATACAAACCGCACGGACTATCATCAAAAATGCGTATTTATTCGAGTGTAATAATAAGTTTAATAAATAATTTTAATAAATAAGTTTACTTATCTAACAAGCAAACATATTTATTAATTCTATGCTTCTAAAGAAGAACTGCAAGCCATACTTGAACATAAATGTGAGGAAGTTCGGAGTGAAAACTCTTTTGACGACGAGGAGAAAAAACATAGACAGTTATGCCTACCAGATTATAAGAGAACTAAACACAGTAGGACAAAAACTGTGTCATAGCAAAGGTAGCGGCATTTCACTTAAGCTTATATAGAACCGTAGCGTGCGTTTCAAGCTAATTTCTGGTTCCTAATCTTCCAGAGAAATAGCTCTAAACTCAAAAAGTTTAAAATAAACCTTTTTTATCATAACTTAAATTATATATCCCGTGTGTTACAAAATAATTCACCGGTGTTTGCGGAATTTTAGCCTTAACGTAAAACCTGAGTAATTAAAGTATTAAAATTTACACGGCAAAGCCTTATTATAAGTTCTGGTACAGGCCCTCTAATCACGCAAGGAAGCATGTCCAGCAAAGCACTGAAGCCGATTTAGATAATCTGAGAACTGGGTGAAATTGGTTTGGAGAAGTTAATGGTCGCTGGCTATAGCTTTCTCCTAACTTCAGAAACTCTTTTATTATATATCAGGGGTAGCCAAGCTTCAGGTCTGTAGGAGCCTCATGTTAGGATTCAGAAAACTTCGACCGCTGCAATTAGATTTCCTTAGAGTAGCAATTCCTTACTTAAAACGTTTTAAAAGTAATGAAACAGTTTTCATGAAAAGAAACTTTTGAAGTAAATTTATGAGAATTTTGCAGTTCTGTGCAATTAATGTAGTTGCATATAAATATAAATAAAAATTTTATTTCTCTCGCTCTATATTCAGGAAACAATTTTCTACGGTATATAGATCTGAAACTGTCGTAGCAACTGAACATCTCAGATGGAAAGCCAAGCATTTTCTTCTGGTTTGCTTCCCTCCTTTGGCTGTTTACAACTGTTGAACGGTCTTAGCAGAAGTATACTAAAATCAAAAGACGGAACTGTAATGGTTTTTGTGAGTACAACAACAGCCTTTCTTTGAGCGAAGAATAACGCAATAACTTTAAAAAGAGATCCAGTGACTTTTTTTATCTCATACACATTCCTCTGTAGAGAGTAAAATGCGTAAAACGGGATAGCGCTTTTACAAAAGGCTTTGCTTGAATTTGCTATGGCAGATGAGGGCTATATGCCAAAGGTCAGAGATACCTTATAAAAACTCCCTATGTAAAATTGACTCATATATACGCTCTTCGAAATAGAAATATTGTTTGGAAGTAAACTGTAAACCTTTTCAGGATGTTGCACAAAAGTAATAATTTAGTTTTTCACGTACAATTAACAGGAGGGAAATATACTAAAATAATTTAGCCCTAAATAATTGATGGGAATAGGACTATCAGTCGCATTTTTTATAAGGAAAAAACATTTAAATTCTCAGATCTCTCAAATTTTCAGAAAGATTTGAATTTGAAAGACTCGAATCTTAGTGTTTTTATTCGTATCTTAAGAAAAAAAGTCGGCAATTGTCTTAACTGAAAATGTTTAAAACACTAGTTTTATTAATTCACTAAAAATAAGAGTGAATTTGGAGATTTTAGGGAACATCTGCTTGATTAAATGTACCCTGTAATGGCCCTGAGTACCACACTATTTCAGTATGACATCCAAAAAATCAAAATTCAAAATTTTCTCTCAAGTAATCGGTGCACTGAGCTTTCTCGAAAATTCTCGACATCAAACTTTCGTATCATCTCGATAATTCTGGACGTAGACAACTTACTACAAATCTCTTCTGGATTTATCTAAAAACTTATGGCTTAGTATAGCAAAACGTCGACACGAAACTGAAATCCTGCTGTCTATATGTTCTGAGCTATTCATTTATGGTTTGCTGAATTTTGAGCTGTTAATTGAAATTAAAGCTGCTACTGAAATATGTTTATCAAATTATACTGAGAAACTGAACCTCAAGATTCACGAGTTTAATTATGTATTCCATTTACGAAATTGTATTTGCATCATTATATCGCATTTACATTTTATTCGCATAAACATAACTGCATTTTTAAAAAATGCCTTCTTATATCTTTTTCATTTTCAAACTCTACTTTCTTTAAAAACTTTTAATATTAAGTAGAAGCTTTTTTGCTTCATATTTTATTTGAAATATCGAGAAATATGATATCCATTTATTTTGCATAATTTGAAAAATTCGAAATTTTCAGGATTCGACTCACATTTAGTTTTTTCAATATATATTAAAAATTATACATAATAGTAATATTTCTTTGCAAACTTTGAGATGTATCATCACAATGGCAATGAATGTAGGTTCATAAAACATATCCCGCCAACAACACTGAAATACGAGGGATGCAATCGGAGTAAAATCTGCCTCTCCAAGCGTCGACTTCATCATGAAAATTTCAATTAGGACAATAAAAAGGAAGTTTCTTGAACTAAGCGTAATTGAAAGACAGAATAGGTAAGATGATCAGCTATGAGTAAAATGCACACTCATATTCCTGTCAAAACTTCTTACAGAATTCATTTTACTAATGAGGGGCATTTTCTGATATATTATGAGAGATTTTATACAATATTGCATATGCCTTTGCTGCAGATCTGAAATCCAATCATTTTCAAAGCGCATGGAAAAGCTGTAACTAATCATCCCATAAAAATTTACCGTGTTACTAAATATGGGGAAGATATACATTAGTTGAAGATCGAACATTTCTACTGTTTGTAAATAATAAATATAACCTTTTTTCTGTATTTCCATTTTTCCCTCTTATGTAGTTTCTGCATGTTACGCAGTATCATTCTGTATAAGTCTATTTGGCTATGGACTAACTAGGTTTCAGATTTGAAGGCGCCGGCACGAATCTTCCAACCAATTTTGGCAGATTTACTACTTCGACGTATTTTATAAAAAATCTTACATTAATTCCTGATAAATTTTTCTGGCGGGCCAGCTGTATAACTTTGTAAAGTACAGCTGAAGGGCTCGAACAAAAGCAAGTGACCAGTTGAGGTCTCTATAGTACCTCATTTTAAAGTAATGATGGTTTCAAACGTATTCTTCAGGGTCCTATGATTGTAAAAAATCAAACATGGTATTTTGAAATTGAAACATTTTTGCAGAAAAATAGCATTAGGATTTTACAGTACACTGCGTGAGATTAATTGCAGTCAGGCAATAAATCGAAGTAGCCATTTTGTTTAAAAAGATATCCTATTTCGTGAAGAATGTGTCAGGACGTACAGGGTGATCGAAGGCCAGAAATACCAAAAATATCGGTACAGTAAAACAAATGTGACATTTGTAATGGATCGAACGGAAGATGATCATCGAGCAACATGGGAAAAAATATCTCAAGCTACAACAATGTCACTAGCATCAGTATACCGTATTTTGAGAAAAGATTTGTGGCAAAAAACCTTGTGCTCTGTAGCTTCCTTACCGCTTGACTCGAGTTCGTTGAAACGAAAATTTGATAATAAAGGTGAATGATTTCTTTCTCGTATAATCTGACAAAACTCGGTTTAGTTACTTTTGACCAGAGATTAATTACAGTTAGTACAATGAGGAAGTTGCAGGTGGAAAAGTATGACTGCAGCATATTATGGCTTGCTTAGAGATGAACATGAAAATGTTGCATACCAAATAGTAATAAGATGTTTTACCTCAACCAACATAATATCTGCACAAGAATCAACCATACCTTAAATATGTGTCTAATTTGGAAAAGCCCTTTTGTGACTGCGTAAGAGGTTTTAGCGAATGTCCTAGTCATTCAAAAATTGAAGAAAGCAGTCTCTGCAATGAATAGCAAAGCACTTAGTCACGTTTATTGAGAAGCAGGAGGGAGCTAGATGAATTGCAAGTAGAAATGCTTGAAAAAAAATCTGAGAAAATTTTAGTGCCTTATTTCCTAAAGAACCTTTGCATTTGTCTTTTATGCTATCCTTAAGCCATTATCTGGTCTAAAGATAACATTGTCATTATAATTCTTACAAAACGAATTACTTATTATTTTATTTGCTACTCTGACGATTAGTGCGCAATCGGCACTTACAAACAGACTAAATTATCACACGCATAAATGAATTTAAGAAATGAAATTGATAAACGTGTGTGTCATTGCACGATTTCTGTTTCCAACTGCAAATGTGTTTCAAAAATGAATTGACTGTTTGTTGCAGGTGAGTCACACTTCAGGAGTCAAAGAGCCTCAGGCAGCTCGCGAGCCACAATTTAGGGGCTTGAGAACCGCAATTTGGTCATACCTATTTTATATTTTAACTAATCTGCACCCTGTTGGAAGCCAACGAAAGTAGAAATGACAGTAAGAATAAAAAAATAATAAGATAATGGATTACTGAACATAAAACTTTACAAGCTTAGGTAAAGAAAGTGGCAAATTTTTTTCCCATGACAGTATCTTACATTTCTTTAAGATACCCTGACGAAGATGAAGAAATTAACCTTTTTGAATTAGTCCTTGAAAGCTAGATCTTTCAAAGAACCAAAGTAGATGTGCAAGAAGATTGAAGACAGTCCGGTCTTCCATATCTAAGAGTGAGAATAGGTTGTTAATCTGAACTGAAAAGCTGTAAGACTGTGTATATAAATGGTGCTCGTAAATGTATTTTATAAATAATAATTAAATTCGTAACTTTTCCAACCATGGTGATACTATTTAATATTCTTTGATTTTCTTTACTCGTTTTCACAATTTTAGGCCCGACTCGAGAATAATTTAAAGTTATTCCCATGGAAATCTAAGAGAAATAATGTCCCGAATAATGAAGAATTTGCAGAACAAACACAACGCTAAAACACACTGCTTTCCTCGTGTAAAGCACCACCGTATCTTAACTACTTTACATTTTATAAGTAAGCAACTAAAACATTTGTTTGATAGTGCGCTATTATAGCAGCACTTTATGAATATATTTTTAAAAAATTAAGGATTAGGCCAGATAAAGTAGACTGACATATAAGTTCCAATATTTTGGTCAGTAAGAGAAATATTTATTTGTATGTAACTTATCAGAATGATTCTGTGTGAGTTATTAGAATACTCCGAGAACATTTAAAGCGCTAATACGAAGTTCGGCTTCAGCTATTGTGACATAACAATACGATGTTGTTCTGGGTATAGAAAAGCCTGAGTTTGAGTCCCAGTCCAAAATTTTATGAACTGATTAAACGTATTTCTAAAAACTTGCAATATTTTATTTATATTTCTCCCATTCTTTACTCATATTCGGGAAAGCAACTCAACATCAATTTTAAAAGAAGGAAAAAAGTATTTATAACTGTATTAAGAATGTACTTTTTTAACACATGTCTGAAATAAGCTTTAATTCTTATATTTAAAACTGCTGCAATAGAATAAAGGCATAAAAGAAAACCGGAAAGCCTGAAAAAGTATTGCCCAGATGTAAAGAAAAAAAATTAAATTTAAACAGCAATACAATAAATTGGTTTCCAATTTAAATCAAGGTACATATTCTAATAAGTACCCCTTTACTGTGCACGCTACTTAAGTGATTACTTATAAACCATACGTCCAAACCCGTCCTCGTGTGTCCAAACCCGAACATTTCGCAAATGCAGAATAAACACGCGACAGCTAAAGTGCGTAATATTATCAGTATTCTGCAAGCTATTATAACATGATGCGAAATGGCACGGCGCTAGTGCTGTTAACTGAAGATAACTAGATGCTCTTGCCAGTTATTGTTCAGCTAAAATGGATAGGTTTCTGCTGATTGCAATAAAAGGTATAGAAATGAATTTACGAGAGCTAGGAATGCTTTTGGAAGCAAGATGTTAAAGTGAATGTGACGGTTGATTTTCATTCTGGCAAAAGACGCATTTTATTCAATTGTATGGCGTATGTTAAAATGTTTTATCGTAAAGATAATATAACACACGTCAAATTCCGTGCATGTTTCCCAATAAAGATTATTTTCCAAACATTTGTATCACTTTTACATGCATATGAGAGGCCCATATTCAACGTTAAAACTAAAAGTTTTCTTTTTCCAGTCACTCTAGTATTTTAAGGACAAAACATTATCATATTTTAGAGAAACTGTCAAAACATTTTAATCTCCTTAGCCATAAAAATGATTTTATCGAGAAATATATCATGATTTATTATATTTAGTTTACTAGTTCACTAGTTTTAATGAATTACTGTTACTGCCTGTATAGTGGAGTTTTCATACCTTTTCTAACATATGCACTACTAAATATTGTTAAAAAACTCTTTCTTTAAAAAGATATTGAACAAAATTTTATATTAAATCCACCTCAAGTTAAATTCTCGCCATTAAACACTTTTACTTATTCACATTATTTCTCATTTTCTTCAGATAAGGAGGATGGTAGGGAGATTTGTTGTACAATTATGCATTACTGTTTTCATTAGAAGTTCATTCGCTATGTTTTAGATTTCCCTAACGATGCTATGGCAGCTAACAAGTACCACAGCTTTGAAAACGGAATTTTAGCATTAGCAGTAATTTGATTATACGTGGTACAAAAGGAAAATAAGAAGTTTTAATGGGCTGATGAGAGCAGTAAAATGCAGTGCTTTAAAACAGGTTAAAATATTTAGATTATTCTGAAAAAAGCAACGAGTTTGCTTTTTATAAATAAAGTTAACAGCTATCATATACAATGAAGTTAATATAGTAAATAACAGTTATTACACTTACTGGAAGAAAAAATTTTAAATTGAGCAAAAAAGCTCTCATAGATTAGCGAAGATTTTGATCAAACCTCCATCGATTTCAAGGGCGATCAGGCATAACATCTTTTCTTCAGAAGCGAACATGTTTTTCCCCCTGAATAAAAATGACCGGCGACTGGTTACCCTCTGTTCAAAATCTAAAAAGTTTAAGCTTGCAATTTTTCCTAATTTTATGTTATTTTATTAGTTTTAGCGAATTTATGGTATGCCTGTGAAACAAAATTTTTTGATAAAATTCTCAGGTTGTTCTCAAATATTTTTAAATCTGAAAGTCTTGCATAAAAATGAAAAAAGAAATTGAAATTTATTTAAAGCTTTTCTAAATCTATCTTAAATGATCAGACTATAGAAAACATTTTACGGTGTATTAGGATTGAAACTGTTTAAAAGACGCACTGAAACGAATTTGCAGCTTTGAAACATTAAGACATTTAAAATAAAAAATATTACGAATCACTAGTAATTGCTAACTCTGAAAAATGTTATTACGTGATATTTTCAGAATAAAGCATAAAACATGAAATGTAGTCCGAAATTAAATAGGTTAATACCATAATCTTGGGAAAAAACATATTTCATATTTTAAATTCGCTTCCTTCAAGAAACTTTACATAAATTCGTATATTTAAAATTTTTAAAAATTGTTATGGAATGTATTTTCAAGTGGTTGAAAGCCTGTGCAATAGAAATTACAACGAATTTAATATACCTTATTCAAATATCAGGTCTAATAATGTTAGAATCAATGTTCTAATTTGCTACTGACGCAGACGTCAAATTTTGCATTATTACCCAATATGAAGAAGAATTCGATTTCCAGTTATCAAAATAAGTAATCAAATCGATCACACTTTACAAATATACATATATCAGTTATTTTAGTAAAATATCGCTTTCAAAGCAATGAGCAATACCCAGTCGGTTATTTTTAATTATTTCTTCATGAAGTACCACATAAATTGTAGTTTGGATATCAAATTAATGAAAAAAGTATTTTTATCATGAAAGTTAGCGGCATAATTCTGTTTCACAGCATAAATGAAAACTTTTCTTACTGTTTAGGTTTCACTATGAGTCTGATGTAGTTACAAATTCCATCAGACTTTTACAAAGAAACAAAAATGAGCTTGTAATTTCTTAAAATAAAATCAGCATGTTTGTATAATCAATGCTTTTCCTTTTTCTTTCTTTCTATAAATTCACAATTAGGAATGACTTTAGTTGTGTATCATACATAGGATAACATTTCTTTCAAAAAAGAAGTCAGCTTTGTGCTTTTTTGTATTCCTTTCTAAAGCTTCCGTTGTATCATTGTTGTTGTCGGCAAGGGAAACGTTTTACATTGTTCAAATTTCTTGCAAAGCAAAGAAGCCACCCGTTCAAACCTTCCACTACGTTAGGCTTCGGACACACATTTTATCTAAATCATTCTCCATTCCTCTACAAAATTCTCAATTTTTTAAGTGAGATTCAAATTCCAGCGACCTGCCGGTCTTTAGATTACGACGTATTCATTTATTCATAGAATGAACTTGAATTGCCCATGTTATTTTAATTCTGTTCTAAAAATTCTGTTTCCTTTCATTATTTTCTTTTCATCAAAATGGAATCCAGTTCGACCAGTTCTCAATTTCTTGAGTATACAACAAACATTCTACTGTAAAGTAAGAGAAATAAAAAATAGTTCCCCCTTTATCCTATAATTTTAGCTTTTATGTGGTTAAGGGTAATGAGATATTGATGTTTGATTGGGAAAAACCTATAATTACTTAAATTAATATACATTTTTAGGCATATTTTGTTAAATATGGAGAAAACAAAAACTAATTCTGTATTCTAAGCAGACACTAAAGAGAAGTGATTGAAATCTAATATATCTTGCAAAATGCTTTAGTACACGCTCTAAAAGTAGAAAACAATGAAACGTATGAGTGGCCAAAATTAGAATGTCCCCGGAAAGTGTAGAAAATTTCTATAATATCAAAATATTGCTTAATATAAGCATAATATTACTAAAATTTAGTTTTCCCTTTTCTAAAAAATAAAAAATGAAGTATATCTCGGATTGCTTATACCAATGCATTTTCTACATTGCAGTGCTAGGTAAGCAAATCAAGAGTAACGAAGAAGTTTTTATAAAAAATCCTTGCTTTCAACACCTAATTGCAGTTTTTTCTATTAATACAACTTTCATGACGTCAACAATAGATATAATTAAAGTAATTCAAGTCTTAATTTACTTTTAAGAATTTAAACTGTTGAATTTTTGAAGTATATTTAAGCTCTTCTAATAAAACTTCAATGAAAACATTATTCGGCAAACTAAACTATTTTAAATCTTTCCAATTCAAAGCTAGTGTATTTTCATCAAAAACATACAAGTAAACTCGTCAGTTTGCTCAAACTAAAGTTCAGTACCAGACACTGACAGAATAGAAAAAATTTAATTAAAGGCGAATAATGAATTATAAATATGAGGTATTTTAAATATTTTAACTGGAAATATTTAAATCTGGAAAATGCATTAAAATAATTCAAAAGAAGCTGTTTCACTCAAAATAGTCAATGAAACATAACTTACAGCATGAGTTGCTTTGTTGTTTCAGGTTACATCAAACATAGTCAAAGTGACTAGAACAGCTGTAAAGAGAAATCTCTCGAATACCTTGCAGCTCGAATGAGAATGTGGAGCGCTTTAGTTATCGAACGCACGTGGAAATCCTAGAGGGCGTTCTGCTGTCTTACGTGATACAAAGAACCGTTTCTATTGGCTGCGATCCAGAAAACAAATACTCAGCCAGTAATACAAGATTTGAACATTTTTTATTATACATGAAAAAAACAAATTGTTTGGCAGTTTTAAATTTAATTTACTTTTATTTGTTCCTTAATTTTTTTTGTCTGAAAGTTAAAACTGCTTCTGAAATTAAAACGATATTTCACAGGAAACGCAGAAAATAGCCTATTTAATATTAATTTTTCTAACCTTGATTTGAGTCTCAACGCGTGATGTATTTTATAGTTAAAATTTACATATTTATGCAATATAAAGGCTCATTTTAAGTTCGCGCGGTGTAAATTTAACATTGGAAAGCAAGAAAATCAGAATACCCTGAAAAAAGACTTATTTCGTGAGTACCGTCATTATAAATTTTGTTACAGGTTAGAAAAGTTATAAGGTATTTCTCCCGTCTTCTTCTCATGCCTTCGTGGTGTAGTGGTCAGCACACTCGACTCGTAACCGAGAGGTCCGTGGTTCGATTCCCGGCGAAGACGTTGCTCGTTTTTCATGACTCCTGCTTCTAAATAACCTAACGACTCTACAGTGGCGTCCAAAAAAAAAAAGGTGGTGGATGATGATTCTCCACCACCGGGATTTGGCGATTGAGTCCCCAAAGCCCCAGTCGCCCTTTAAAAAGTGGAAGTATATAAGGTGTTTCTTCCGCCTTTTTCGCATGCCTTCGTTGTGTAGTGGTCAGCACACTCAAAGCGTAACCGAGAGGTCCGTGGTTCGATTCCCGGCGAAGGCGTTGCTCGTTTTTCATTCCTCCTGCTTCTAAATAACCTAATGACTCTACAAAGTAATGAAATGATTTTAAGTTTTGACACTCAATTGCTATTCTGTTTAAAGTCTGTTGCTATTTCAAGACTTAGTTAGGCTTATTCTTTGAAATTCGTTATCAAATTCCTAAATTACAAAGGCATCTGGTGTTGAATTATCAATTATGCTTAACTTAAAGTTCAAAAAAGGGATTGTTTCGCTTTTGTAGATGCGTTTGCTACCGAAAATTAAAAACACGTGACGAATTCTTTGAATGAAAGTGAGAGAAATTTCCTCATCAGAGATTAATTGCTTGATGTGGCTACATATCTAAAACGGGGAATAATTATGGTCAATGACAATATGAAGCATCTAATGCACCTGTCTTCTCATTTAATTTAGATGCTTTACCAAATTTATTCTTGACTTCGTAAAAGAAAAAAGTGCGACTTGAAATTATAAAATAGTAGTTGCAGACTAGTAAAGCTCTATTCTCCAAGAAACATTTGTGGTACTTAAAGCTTTATGGTTTTATTTACAAATCAATCAAATTTCTTGAAACCTAGAAAATGATTATATTAAAACTGATTTAAAGATCTCTTCGATAAGTCAAATCTCAATTTCATTTAGATATTCGTAATTCGATTTTGAATATAAATGGCTTATAAAAATACTTCTTTTTTAAAATTAATTTCTAAAGCAAATTTATATTTTTAAATGATAAAAAACTTATCCTTTTTATGCAAAAATAAATTATATTAAATGTTCACCAAGCAATTATTTTATCTAGGGCTTCTAACTGTTGTTGACTATCTTAGAATCAAACTCTTTATTTAACTACAAGTATGAAACAAGATGCAAAAAATTCCGATTTCTCATTTTTCTAAATTTGTGTTCAATACTTCTTAAATTGACTGAAAATTACGAAAATATTTCATTCTTAGTTATCAAACTTGATAAGAATCCCCGTTAATCCTGATCACTCTTTTTTAAAACATCCCAACTCTATTGTTTTCCAAGAACTTTTCTGACAGCCAGACTAGATTATTAGTGATAGGTAGCTGAGAGTTTATGACTTTTACGAAAGTCATTATTAGACTTAATAAAAACATACTTTGGGAAAAGAAAGATACTTTGTTCACACCTTCCACTAACATTCAAGTGTATTATACCATGAAAGCATATGAGGTATTTCTCCCGCCTTCTTAGCATCACTTTGTGGTGAGTGGTCAGCACACTCGGCGCGTATTCGAGATGTTCGAGGTTTGAGTCCCGGCGAGGACAATGCATATTTTTCAGCTTCTTGACATCGAAATAACCTAATGTCTCAACAGTGCAGCCCAAACTAAATAAGGTGGTGGATGATGATTCTCCACCACCAGAATTTGGCGATTAGGTCCCTTAATCCCCAGTCGCCTTTTAAAAGGGGTAGTAACTGATAGTACCTTTAAAGTAGGTAGTCCCGGTGAGGACAATGCATATTTTTCAGCTTCTTGACGTCGAAATAACCTAATGTCTCTACAAGCAGGTGGTACAGTTCTCTAAATATTTACCTGTTAAAGCAGCGTATTTATCTGTAAATATCACTGATATATGAGGAG
>KK120194.1:601022-696218 GCA_000611955.2 Stegodyphus mimosarum
TCCGGTGTAAACTATGTCCTGGGTGAGAATTCCAATCCAAACCTATATATTCACACTGACAACTATAGAAGTTCTTGACAAAGTAAATTAGGTTAAAATCGTTTGGAATTGATCTCATGATGAAAGTTCTAAATGATCCAACAACAGCGTGCCGTTGGAGGTGAAGCAAAGTTTAATGCGACAGTTTCTAAGATAAACTGTTTCTCTCTAAAATATTCTTATGCAAATAGTCATTGTGTAAAGCGCAAAACCAGAACCTGTGTATAGCTGACTTTAGCTAGTTAATTGTTATTAGTGTAAATATTTATTTCTGTGTCAAGATGATTTTGTGTTCATATAAATGTATATCTTCTGATTGGTGCAATGTACATAATACCAACATCTTAGTTCAGAACTTAATATGTTTGCAATCATCTTGAAATCACTGAAGGTGATGGAAGAATTTAGAAACGGCATAGCTTTGAGAAAATGCTGTCATAAGGACAGAACGCAAGAGTTGGACCCTCGTCCTGAGGCTGCCTTTCGAGGTGAGCTGTCCAAGCTCCTGAAACCTCCTCGCCGACGACGCAGACCCCACAGTCCCAGCCCGGCCTATGAAAGGCAATGGGACACGTAGTCCCCGTATCGAAACTATGAGGGCAAATCCCCGACGACAAAGTCGGTGATCTCCGATCTACCTCCACACACAGCCAAAGGAACAGACACGACAGTACCAGTACGGTCCCTGCCAAGCCTGAACCAACCTGAGAATAAACTCGGGCTCTAGTCCTGTGAAGACAACTTATATGCCCCCGTGGTTGAGACTGCCTAAGTACAGATCCTAACCAGTACTTCCCAGGAATTCTCCTGAGTCAACCCCCGGGGGCTCTCATAAGGACAGTAGAATCATCATAGAAGTGCTATTACATTCTACTACTATTACTCTACTAAAAAAATAATGGTGATTATATAAATATTCGCATAAAATTTTGGTGCTTCCGAATGTTTATAAAGCAGTCCAAACTAACCGATGGAAACATTTTCGTGAAAGAAATTTTTTAAAAAATTCATATATATATATGAATTTTTCCTTCTTTATAAACATTGAATTGCTTTATAAACATTCGGAAGCCCTAAAATTTTATGCGAATATTTAAATAATCACCATTATTTTTTAATTATTAATTGCCAGACATAATGTAAGTAAAAGTGAAAAAAATCGATCTTTCACGATTACTACCCGCTTTCGAAAATGGTAAAAAGCTGTACGAATTTCCATTTTTGAAAGCTTTAACAAGTTTAATAATTTATTATATCTGCATTTAAGATCTTAACGCAAATTTTTCCATTCTTATTGTGTTTAAATATTTAAATTTTAGATATACGCATATTTATTTGAGTATTAATAATACTTTATTTACAACATTTAATTGAGTTGTATTGCGATATAGCTTTATGCGAATATAAAAGTTAGTCCCGTAATAACATTTGTAGTAGTTTTTCTGCTACAGCCGTAAACGCAGACGTATGCTACAGCTAAAAGTTCAGTTACAACTATCAAATGTCGAAATAAACAGTAAATTAACAATATATATATATATATATATATATTATATATATATAATCTTACAATTAATAACAAGAAACATTTTGAAACAAAAACAGTAAAATTAAAAATATATAACTCCTTGCTCTGATTCCCTTGGTGAACATTAAAAGGACATTCAGTTTGATATTGCAATTTACTATTTGCTTTAGTTCTGAAATCCCTTTTCTTATAAGTGTCTTTGTCCCACAAAAAAAGCAGAAGAATCTGAAAGTTTCCTGGGCTGTTTCAATTCAAACAAGAAGCGAAAATTCACTTTATATCAGTAAAAAATGTACCAATGGGACAAACGGCCTTTGTCTTTCAAGCTCAGAGTCAGAAACTTAGCCGTAAAGATGGATACACTTCTGAAGTTAGAGAATGCCATAAAAAGCTGGGCATCAAAACATAAGAATTTGTTTTAACATCTTCGCAGCATACAAGCGTTGTACGGACAACTCATTTTCCCTCTGCGCCTTCAAGTACTCCTGCAGCATCTCTTCAATCGATCCTTGTTCGAGAAAAACAACCCGCTCCTTCTGGGATCCAGAAAAAGTGGCGCATCCTGTCCTTCCAAAATTCATTAAGCTTACTTACTTCAAACAATTATATGAATTAATTACTAAAATGAAGATTGTTCTTAAGCAAAATAAGTTTTTGCTGGAAATTTTAAAAAAAAAATGGTTTTTTTCTTAAAAAAAATTTCCCTATTTACATTTAACGACTCCAAATGACAATAGTTGGTTCCGAAAGGAATTCTTAAACGTAATTCAATTAAGCATTAAATATATTCCACCCGAAGAAGTAAATTAAACTTTGCGGTTTACGAATCAAAAAGCATTTATGTCTGATGGACCCTAGCTTTAATTCACTCATGTAACTGAGAAATCAGAGACAATTGCTCATAGTAGAATAATATGGCATAATTTAATTTTAATAGTTGATTAAAATATCTTCGAATAAACTCAAATTTTAAAGGAAGCTGAATTCATTCGTACCAGAATTTTTACCTTGGTTGTTGTAACATAATGCCCCACACCAACTTTAAAGCTGCATTAACGTTTTCCTAATCACAAAATGGCCAAAGCTATAGAATTAGAATGTTTCAGAAGTATTTTTAAGAAGTAATCATTAGACGCAATAATCAAAAAATAATCACAAATAATCAAAAAGTGAAGGTTTTTTTTTTACATAAAGCCATTTTGACTACAAGGAGAAGGGGACCCAATCCCTATATTCAGGTTGTGGAGTTCCACCCTTTTATTTCACACTTCACTGTGAGGAACCTTGTACACCTATAAGAGAATAATCGTTTGAGCGCATGAACAGAGACGTAAGACTCAAGAAGGGTTAATTACCCTCAAAATAAGGATAAACATAGTCGGCTCTTATCTCAGAACGTACAGCAAAGCCTCCACTTGGGCTCGAACTCAAATTAATGAGAATTAAATCTTAACTAATGCTTAACTAAAAGATATAGCCGAAGCTATCAGGACACTAAGTAATTGGCCCCTAAATCTCAATTAAGTAGGCAAAGCTATCAAGGGCTTGAAGTACAACCGAGCGTAGTAATAGCTTAGACAGAGACGTAGCCCAAAGGCAAACGCGCGCTAGTCAGAAACACTGGCTCTCTAACGAAGTCAGCGAAACATCGACTTAAATACTACTCTTACTTATTTGCATTTAACGCGTTTCTGAAAATATGTACATTCTGGTAAAAAATTGTAAGCTGAAGCTAGAAGAGATAGGAAAGGTGCATAAACTTAAAATAACTGTTATAAAATTAGGATAAACCTTACACCGTAATGACGAATGATCAAAACTCACATTTTAAATGGGGCGCTATTTGTGGAGTCATTAGTATTATTTCGAAGAGGAAATATGCCCTCGCTGGTATTCGAACTCTGAACCTCCCAACTGCCAGCCGGAAATGCTTCTGAAACAAGCGTCACCACGAAGACCCACAGTAAAGAAGTATAATATACCTTAAAAAATTGGCATATTTTTGTTATAATTAAAATGCATAAATTAAAACCTGTACTTATAAAGTAAGTTCATCTATCAATGCCCCACCTGTATTTCAAAAAATCCCCTTCTTTCAAAAAAATTTCGCTATCTTAGGGAAAAGTCAGAGACATGAATCAGTAACATTGCTTAAATTTTTTAGACTACAATTTGCTCCAGTTTTGTTATGAATTTTATATATTTATCATAACTCTCACTTAATGCATTTACGTTACTTGATTTTATTCGGAGTAGTATAAATATTTTCATGATATCCGTATATTAGATGCAACATCTGAAACCTGAGGAAATAAGGAGAAAGCACTTTTTTTTTCTTTTTCACGATGCGAATGAACCTGTCCTTTTTTCCACGAGCAAATACAACAGCAGTATTTCTTTTATGTGATACAAAGGAACCTGAACTTGCATAGTATAAAAGATGGAAATTACGATAGCTTCAGAACATCTTTTCAACTATCTTCAAATGATTTCTAATTTACACAATTTGTGTTTTCATTCAATAAAAGAAGACCCTGGAAAATCATGCGCCTAGTATATATTTATTTGTTTAACGTTTTCGACTAATTTAATAGATTCGTACATTTCAGTTTTCTATTCAAAATCTTCCATGTTTGTTTAATTGCCTTAATTTAGCTTTCTAAAGCATTTCTTATTTGGTACATTGTTGCACCAAACCTCAGCGCTGAAAAATATTTAGACCGAAAAAGTATCTTGTCTTCAGTCATTCGCTTGGTTGCAAGCTTAAAAATTACTGTGCTGCTAATGAGATGTTTTCCAACTTGCATCATTAACAACTCTTTCAGATTAATCTTTCATATGAATGTACCTTAAATGCACATTCTTTCATATTGTTAAGAAGCCTGTTATTCTCTTTTCATGGGCTAAAAAGAATCTTTAGGCTTAATTGTTTTTGTGTGTGCTTTTACAGGTTTACTGATCATTTCCTTTCCTCCATTTTTCGTGATTTTAATTTCAATAAAAATTAAGTGTAATTATATATATCCCCCGCAAGCAAAAAAGTAAATTAAATAATTTAAAGACTTTTGCTCGTGTTTAATTTTTAATTGAGCTTTAACATATATACATTTAAAGCATTTGGCGTGTAATATAACTTGTATGTATGCCAAATGTTTTTTATGTTTTGGAAACTATTTCGCAGCGCAAAACAAGGATACGAGGACTTTATAAAAACTGATCAAAGTTTTATCCTTAAACACTTCAAAGGAACAAGTGGTAAAACATGAAGGCTCTCACTAGATTACTTAGTAGTAATAATTTATTATTTATAGGAGCAAATTTCATACATCTAAAAAACAAAAACTGAACATAACTGATTTTCAATTTGATGAAAACTTTGTTCTCATTTCTGAACCATAAACAAAACTGCGCATTTTTTGAGCAATCTTAAATTGTACAGTTCTTCCTTCCTAAGAATTTTTAAGGATTTTGTTTTAAGATAAAATTTGATTAAGTCATAGCAAATAATGAACGTACCGAAATACAACTGGTATATCTCAGAAAAATAAAATTTATCACTGGATTAAATTCAGTATTTGGAACCATGGAATCCCTACCATTCAAGTTTAAAATTTAAAGGAAGCAAATCACCACATATTTTATTCGTTCAAAATGTGATTTACGTCAGAAAATTTACCTTATCATCCCTTATTAAATTTACCTTAAGATCAATATTCCACGTAATTGCGAATTTGATTCTTAATGCAGAACAAGTCGATCCTCCATTTGAAGAAATATAATGCATATGTCCTGTATAAGGTATTTCTCCCGCCTTCTTAGCACGTCATCGTGGTGTAATGGTCAGCACACTCGGAGTGTATTCGAGAATTCCGAGGTTCAAGTCGCGGGAAAGGCATTGCTCATTTTTCATATCTCCTGCTTTCAAAATAACCTAATGACTCTACAGTGGCGAGCAAACTAAAAGGTAGTGAATGATGGTTCTCAACCACCAGTATTTGGCGACTGGGTCCCCTAATTCCCAGGTACCCTTTAATAGTGGGAGTACATAAGGTACTTCTCCCGCCTTCTTAGCAAGTCTTCGTGGTGTAATGATCAACACACTCGGCGCGTATCGAGAGGTCCGAGGTTCGAGTCCCGGTGAGGACATTGCTCATTTTTCAAGTCTCATGCTTCGAAATAGCATAATGTGGCTACAACTGAACGAGAAACATTACTAATCATAAAATGTGATAGATCACAGCTGTCATAGCGGAATTAATTCCTATTTGCATTTTACGAAATGGCACAAATACACAAAAGGTGCACCTATTCTTCCGGTCGTCATGTTGTCAGGACTGAGTGTTCGGTGCATATTCTTGGAAAACATCTTCGTGACAGCTTAAAGTCCTGATCTTGAACAGGTAGCTGAATGCAGCTATGTTCTGTGGTAGAATATTGTGATTAAGTGGTAGAAGAACTGCACTTTAAAGGGATTTAAAATCCTCTTTTATTAAATCACAATTATTTACAACCACTTCCCAACTCGGGAGGGATACAGAAAGTAGGAACCGCACTTGGGTCTAAAATGAACAATCAAATAAATTTAAACTAAAACTAATTAGAAATTAAATAGTCGTTGCTCGCAGAGCTATAACACGAGGTTGGCCTCTAAACTGAATGGTGCGTAGCAAGATCTAACTAATACTGACGCACTTGGAATCACTTCAATAAGCAATCACGTAAAAGCGCTATGGCTTAGCATTTAAATGCTAGCTAGTCAGGAGAACGTCGAATAGAGTGACCGTGGTCTGAGACTAAAAGCTCTCTCACTCTAACAGGTTCCTACTTCTCGCTTAAATAGAACTTGGCTCCACTTCAAATTAGCATAAAGCTGAAACTCACGCTTATTCTAACGGGAAGTTGAAATGAGAAGGGATACAAAAAGTAAACTTAAAATAAAACTTTGTTAGTTTAACTAAAACCTTACAATGTAAACAGCATTAAAATCGATATTTCTGAAAATGCTCTAAATCACGAAAGGTCTTGCAATGCTCGTTTATTGATAAGTTTCACACGTTCTGTATTTTTACTCCGTCACTCGTAAAATAGCCATATTTTTACTTACCGTTGAATTTTATATTTGTTTCACTGCTTTTCTTATTTCTTTGCGAATTGCCTGCTTATGTAAGAGAGTTACTAAATTTCCGCACGGAAAGATAGAATTTAGAATCACTGTGCTTAAAAAATGCAAGCAACATCTAGATTACAAGACTTGTCAGAAGTAAAATTTGAGGATAAAAAGCAAAGAAATGATGAGATATTTTGTAAATTCAGCCCAAGTAAACATGAAATACATAGCTGACTGTAATTTCTTTGGAACTGGGTTTAATTATGCTGTAACAGCAGCGCTTTGACCAAGCTGGACTGAATTCTAGTGAAACAATATTCAGCAATAAATTTCATATTTTTCGTATTTTTTCCGAATATCCCGTCTTGTTTACTATCAACATCAAAATTATTCAAGAGAAAATTGAAGTTGTATGTCATGCTTCATGAATGAAGCGTTCTGCATTTAGAGGTTAGTTTCTTTTGGGTCTCTTCTTTGGTAAATCTTACTCTGAAGAAATAGTCTTCGCTATCCAACCACATCTGTTTGACAGTTAGTTTGATTTTCTATTACTTGATTCGTAAACTGATTTCGTACAAATTTTGTTCGCGATTTTGTTCGATATACAAGCTCAGTTCCTCGCTACTTTTAATCTAATAATATTTACTATTTTAGCTAAGGCAGAAGTTTTACAAGTTAACCACTGAAGTTAGAGTTTTATTTTACTAGAGGCAAACTATTTTATGCTCGAGAAAGCGAGTTTTATTTTACTACAAGCAAACTATTTTATACTTGAGAAAGAGTGTTTTATTTTATTAGAAGCAAACTATTTTATACTCGAGGAAGAGAGTTTATTTTACTAGAAGCAATGTCCAGAAAGATTGCCTTAAAATAATTCGAAAAGTAACTAGATTTTATTTTAAATTAGGACATACGGCTTATTATGGTGAATTTTTGGCATTGTCTCTGCGAACCAATGCGCTATTCAAGTAATGCGCTACTTACTATTTCAAAATCATTCATGGTTAATTTTAAACTCCTTTTGACAATAATTTATGAGAAATTATAGCATCCGTTATGCGAATTCTCGTGGTGCAACAGTTAGAAAGTTTATCTGGCAATTGGCTAATCTATGCTTCTAATGCCGACAAACGCGTAGCTGATTTTTCATGTTTCCCTCTCAAAAAACCTAAATTTCTCTACAGTGGAGGCCCCAACTAAATATAGTGAACTATAATTCATCACAATATGGAATTTGATTTTGTTAAATGGATCTCATTCTCTTCAGAGTTGTTAAGTGGAGGAGAATATAAGAAACTATTGCAATTTTTCCCGTGTATACTAATAGTAAGTCGAAATAGCAGCTGAAAGATTTGTGGCTCCAGTCCCGGCCGATGGTAGCTGATTTTTCATGTTTCTCGCTCCAAGATCCAAATAGTCTAAAATTGAAGCTTAAACAGTTCTCTATTAAATAAATTATTATCTGAAGTTATGGTAAATAATAGCGTTTGATTATTCAAAAAAGGCCGGAATATATATGTATAACATGAAGAGAAATAAAGTGAGAAAAAAATAATTTCAGTTAAAATTTTGAAGACGGATAAACATATTTTATTTAAAATGTTTGCTTTATATTGCTAGTTTAATGATAATTTCGCTACAAAAATTTTTAAAAAAAGGTTTTTTAATACAAATAATTGTATGAAATCTCAACATATTTTAAAAGTAATTCTTTTATATAAATAGTTGTCTGAAAGCTCTACACATTTTAGCAATGTTCAACAATTTAATTTCCTTCTAATAATGACGTTGATGATATATAAACAACGAAGTTTTATTTTATCTTTATTTATTTTTATCTTATATAACGAGAAGTTCGTAATTGTGCACAAAAAGAAGTATTTAAATTTACATATAATGTAAAGAGTAAAGTTCTAAGTGCGGATTTAAATACTTCAAATATCAAAAAAGTAATACTTGTAGTCTCCGTAAAGCGTATAAAATTTGAATTTAGGAACTGAGAATCGTTTAGAAGAGGGGAATAGTTTTAAACCAAAAAATAACTTAGAAATACCTAGCGTAAGCTGTTAGCTCCAGGATGAGTATCAAAGTTTGAAGAATAATCGTCGGGGTTATAATACCACATAACTTACACATATCCAGAAAATTACAGTTCTTTTCTTCAATGATGCGCAGCTACATTTAGAAATACTAAGTGAAAAGTGACTGAGTATTTAACTTTGGTATAATGGAAACTTATTAAATTGTACTTAACGATGAGCGGGCACGTAAGTTGCTCAGATGATGCAACATAAAATTCATTCTTAAGTTATTTTTATACAGGCCTAACTAATACGGTGACTGGCACTAATATTTGTACAAACATTTGCAAGGAAGAAGGTGTTGCTTTCATATGATCTTAATGATGTAATAAGCAGTATGTTATTATCTAAAGATGTTTGTTTCTCGGTAAAGGCAAAATAAATTATTTGTAAAAGATTCTTCGCTTTGAAAACCTTAGTATTTCTACCAAAACTCCAAAAACAATTCGGTAGATGATAATTCGTAGCCAACTTGGATTGGTCTAGTAAGTACTGCCTCATTCTTTTATTACTCTTTGGATGGGAGATGTAAGGGATTTGAGATAATCCTTCCTTTCTTCTATGGTGGTCAGCATATCAGTCTAGTATCTAAAGATTCGATCCGCAGATTCCGTTCTCGATTTAAAAAAAAAAAGTGAATTTTCCAAGAAACCCCACCAAAAATTCTCAACGTCTCAACGCTGGCGCACGAACAAAAAACTCGTGGATGATAATCATGCTTTCTATGTTTTCTATTTTGAACTCTATTATTAGAGGTATTAGGAAAAGGTAAGGGAATGTAAAGAATTAGAGGCATCCCTTTCATGCGTTCTCGTGGTCTGGTTGTCAGTATATCACTCTAATAAACTGAAGACTCAGATTTGATCTCCGATGAGGGCACAAGCAATTTTCTAAATATTCTTCGGTTCTAAAAGTCCTATTCTTGAAAATGTATTCAGAATGCTAAGAGAAGCAATTTTAAAAGAAAGAAGAAACAAAGAAGCACACATAAGATATTTTTACGGCCTTATTAATTCCCGAGAAAAATAGTGTTCCTTAGCTGAATAGTGGTCAAGTTTAGTTCATTTTTGTCACATATATTTCAATTTTTTTAGCATAATATTTTTCATTTCTACATTTAAATGTTTGAATGGAACATAACTAAATGCCCCACGATAAATAAATAGGAAACCAATGTAGTTTTTAAATCAGTCACACGCTATTCAGTTGCTAATGGGAAGAAATAGCAACCACCTCGTAGAGTCATTAGGTTATTTAGAAGCAGGAGAGATGAAAGATGAGCGATGCCCTCCCCGGGAATCGAACCACGGACCTCTCGGTTACGCGTCGAGCGTGCTGACCACTACACCACGAAGGAATGCGAAGACGGCTGGAGAAATACCTTATATACTCCAACTTTTAAAGGGCGACTAGGGATTAGAGGACACAACTGCCAAATCCCGGTGTTGGAGAATCATCATCCCCACCTCTTTTTTGTTTGGGCGCCACTTTAGAGACATTAAGTATTTTTTAAAGCAAGAGAGATGTGAAAATGAACAATGCCCTCGGCAGGAATCGAACCACGGACTTCTCGGTTACGCGTCGAGCGTGCTGACCACTACATTACGAAGGCATGCGAAGAAGGCGGGAAAAATACCTTACAACCTGAGCTTTGGAAGCGAATCAAAGCTAAGTACTCATGCAATGTTTTCGGCTGTAACCTGTGTAGACACGGGCTCCTATCAAGTGACCTATCCGTAACGCAAACTGCTTCTTAGAACTTCTACTTAATAACGATGATTAAAATAATTTTGATTTTGTCTGACTGCTTTGATCTCGACTAATCATGTGACTTGCTGCCACGGGTTCACACTTCGCGTTCTTCTTCGTTGTGAAGCGAAACGTATCTCAGACAAGTGCAGTGAGGATAGCCTGTAACTATCTAAATGTTTCCCTTTTCGTTGGGCATCATCGTAACTCAAATGCAGCACTTCCTCTCAGCGAATACCTGTGGCCAAACTGTTGAATACTTGTAGTTAAACCAAGATTCGAGTCCAAGGGAATAAGCTGGCTGCATAAATAGTTTTCACCGCGTGAAACGTGAATATGACGAGACATTCCTTTAGAACGTCCTGCACGAAAGCGTCTCTCCTCTTAGGCAGATAGCCGTCGAGTGCTTTGACGTATTCAAATAAACTCTAACCTCTCAGAGGTCAAGAGCTATCTCCAACTAAATTAAGCCACCGAAAATTTTCGGATACTTCCGACTGGACAAGCAGATTCCAGAGATTTAACTTCGATTGTCTGTTCCGACTGCGTTTTGAACAGGTAATTCATTTACCACGTTATTAATATTCATCAATGAGGGCTGATAATTCTGTAAATAATATTCTCCGGTTTTCTATTTTGGATACATACTCATAACCATTGAAGCCTATATCTAATAAAAGCGCCACAGTCTTTTATTTTTCCTTTTAAAATTATGTATACATATGCTAAGTGTTAGGAAAATGTTTTCTACCTCCATCTTCAAATATATTAATTTTCATTAATGGATATGTTTATATCGAAATACCAAAGAATCTTTAGCTTACTCTTGTGTCTTTTAAGAAAAATATTCATGCTAAACTTCTGTGAAAATTTTAACCCGTATTTAGTCACATGTGTTATTTACTTATGTAGTACGTTTGCTATTGGAAAGGTACTATTGCTTTCTTCCTACATTGTTTCAGAAAAACATTTTTCTTATCTTGTTTCTTCGTTTTTCATTTCTGTTTTTACCAAAGTGTCAGCTAAAGGTAACAAAGATTTTTTCTGATTCATTATGTTATAAAAAAACGCATTAAGGTTATCTGCTTACGTGAAGGAATATCTATCGTAAAGGTCTTTCTGACGGAGATTTACTCATATTTACATTCATATATGACTATTATATGTATAAATGAATACGTAAACCATGGGGAAAACCACGGAAACGCCCTACAGCCAACCCGTTCTACGAGATTTCAACCCGGGAAGAACTGTCAGTGTTCAGCTGTCTTATCAGCTCGGCCACTGGTGATCTTTAAGGCAATGACAGAAAACAAAATCGGTTTAATACAGCAAAAGAAAAAATCCCTTGTTTTTATCATTTTATCAATTTCAAAGGTTTGTAAATTATATTTTATAAAATATTGCGAGTTTTAACTTGCTTTTTAATTAATGTACTTCTTTAACGAATAATAACTAAACAATATTTTTAATTTCCCATGGCGTTTAGCTTAATCAGGTATGTTGAATTCTTCCTCACGACTATTTTCAGTTAATATTAGCAGTAATTATGCAATACTGTAAACCTGAATTTTCTGACCAAATACTTTAAATTTAACTTTTCATATCGCTCTTCTAACTCGCGTGCGTCATCTCAAGAATAACGACAGTATGTAACTGAGTTACGAACATTGGGAAAGTTATCAGTTATAATGTCTGTCTACATTTTACTGCCAAAAGAAAATGGAACTAGAACTGTTCTTTCCCTCCTCCCCCATTTCGAGCCATCGCGTGAAGATTCACAGCAAACCATCTCAGAGAAAACAACGTTAGGGGGAAATACGCGGCGATATTGAAACGACGCGACCTCTATATTTTTTCTCTCACGATACTTCGCAGGCCTCAGGTTGTTTTCTCCACGATGGTTTCGATAGGCACCTGCATGATATATTGCATGATATAGTAATAACACATACAAGGATGTTGTTGCTGTTGTCGTGTCCATTACCACATGGAAGAATGATTGCCAGAGCCTACTCCGAAGAGAGGTTGGACTTCTATTTTCCACCCCCAATTTTGAGGTAAAGCACCCTGGAGGGGGGAATCCAGGAGTCTCCCACCTCTCTCCTCACCCACCAATCCACACGAGAGGACTTTCGGCTCGCCGCATATTTAAAGTTCCGCCGTGCCGCACCGACACTATACATTTACAAACATCCACGTCTTCTCCGGGATTCGAACCTGGGCCCTTCGGTACCGTAGTAGGCTCCCCTAACCACTATACCATCTGGGCGACTACATATAAGAATAAGTTACAAGATATAGAATGCCCACAGATTTATTCTGACTCGTGACTGTTTAATTAAAAACTGTTTAACTGTTTAATTAATACTTTTTAATTAAGAACTGTTTAATCAGGACGGTTTAGTTAAGAATATTTCTAATGAATTATAATTAAGATACAATTAGAAATTAATTCTCAGTTTCCCTAAACTTAACATTTTTTTAGTTTGCATTACATTGTAAACACATTAGGTATTTTTTTAAAGCAGGAGAGATGAAAAATATAGCAATGACCTCACCGGGACTCGAACCACGGGCCCCTCGAATACGCGCCGAATGTGCTGACCGCTACACCACGAAGGCATGCTAAGAAGGCGGGAGGAATACCTTATAACATACACACGAATATATACTATGATACATCGTGCCCACTAATGTCCTTACTTGGTCGTTGATTTTCGCAGCCGTTGATCGTAGAAATATAAATCCAATTACAGAAATATTTTATATGTTGCAAATACTTACGTTTTTAAATTTTTTAATTTATTAATTGCAAAATCTAGCTTTTGATACTAAAAATGAGGTATCAGTTTAGAAAATGTTTTCTGATGTGAATAAATTACGCGAAGGGTATTTCAGTACAGTTTGTCCTGTTGATCAATACAATTGTTTTCAAAAATTAGAGTTCCAGAAGACATTGACAGGCTTCAGTGCTGTCCGCGTAGCCAATTTGTAAAATTATGTGCATAAGTTTAAGTTATTTCTAGTTTAATGAACTTCTCTGAGCGATTATTAAATTATAATTGTAAAATAATAAAACTGCATGAAAATATAATAACGTGAATTTAACTTTTAAAAAATTATAAATTAGTTCTGTGAAAATTCTTTTGTTATACCAGTTGCAACAAAATATGCGCTAAAGAAAGTTACACACTAGTAAATCACAATAGAATATCAGTGAAAGCATTAAAAGGAGAATAAAATCAATTTCAAATTATTCTGATTTATTTATTAATCGATCTCCCGAATGCAAATGAAAAATGAAGGTAAAAAATCTCACATTTTGCAATAAAGTATCTCCATCAAATTTTGTCGTGCGGGATCAAACGAAGTTTTGTATTTCATTTTTCATAATGAATGTAAAATTTTTCTACGTATAAGTGTAAAAAACGGAAGACTGTATAAAAAGTTAGGTTTCCCAGTTTGTCCAAAACTGGCCTTCTTTCAATTAAAATAGCCAAAACATGAATATTTGGAACATTTAAAATATTTTTGTAATGGAAAATATATCTTTACGGCCAACGGTTGCGAAAGTAAAGGCAGCGGAAGGACGTTTGTGGACACGGTGTATATACCGAGTGTTTCAGCAAATCGATTACAAACTTTCAGGGTAAATAAAATACACCTAGGCGATGGAATATCACGTAGCAATGCATGGTGGGAAACGCTTTCTTGGCACGGTAGTGACGACACAAAACACAAAAAAGGAAGGACACGAACAGTGTGACAAAAAAAATGTTTATTTTGTTTAGTAAAACAGAAAAGAATGAAAAAGAAGAACAAAAAAATGTCTGAAAGGTTTCAGATTTTAAATTACGTCCAAAGGGGCGATTTTATAACTTTTTGTGTGTTACCTTTACTTATTAAATATCATGTTCTTCGCACTTAAACCATAAAATTCAGTTCAAGAGCAATATCGCAAAATAATTTTGAAATGAACATATCTTTAGAATTTTCGATACACAGTCTCGCGCGATGGAGATAAAAATGTTTTTTCTGCACAACGTTGCCATTGCTCGCTTTGAAATCCTTGAGTTTGTTAATCAAAAATTCGTTGAAGTTTTACAAAATATGAAATCGATAATGAAACAAATACCAAATTCTAAATTTGGGCTTCCAGATGCCCATATTCGGGTGGAAACGTACGTTCTTCAAAATGTTGTGTAGCAAATTCACTATTGTTAAACCGCTGAAAACTTTACTGGTTGTAACTATTTAAAAATTTTAATCTTTTTAAAACTCTGACCTACTCTGGTGCCGGACAAACTAAAATAAATAAAATACTTCTAAAATTCTTCTAGTTAGAAAGGGAGGAAACTGACTGATTGAGCTGACTTGAAAAAATATCTAAATTAACTATTTCTTAAATCATTTAGCTCACACAAAGTAAAGCAAATTCATCTTAATAAGTCTTAACCTGAAAAGGAAGAAAGAATAAATCTTCTCTGGTACTCGGTAGAACTGAATACTATTTCAACTAAAACATTTCTAAAAATCACTCATTTCAAAATTAACTCAAGAGCACAAGTTCAGATTCATTAAACACCTCATATGCACCAGAGAAGAAATATTCAAACACAATCAATCAGTTCCACTAAGAAAAATCAAGCAATAGTGTTAACTTTCCTGGCACCTAAAACAAACACTTAAATTTTCAAGAAGATGTCGTTAGTATATATTTGCTAAAACAGGGAGCGTTGTGAGTACCCTAAAATACCTAAACATTTATCAAAACCCCGATAAAATCTCCATGTTTCGTAAAAGCCTTACGGCTCAAACAAATGAAGTGAGTGAACAGACCAACTACGTGACACAGAAAAAACAAATACAAGTAATAACATAAAATCAAACTCATTTATTAATATCTTGGATAACCTAAAGATAGCTGGCTAGACTACCCTTACATACAATAGCAATTAATATTCCACATTAAATTTCCTTCAAGAGTCATTTATCAAGATAAAATTTTGCAATTTAACATAATAACGATTAATTCGATTGCACTAGAACATTAATTTAAATATTTAAACTGGATTTCGCACAAACTAAAGTAGAAATTACAATTAACATAAATTTCATATTTTAAAGACAATAATTTTAAATTCTCCTAAGACACACAACTTTATCTATTATCAAAAGTAATTCTCTTTCTACCAGTTACGCAAGATTAAATTAAATTACTCTCACTTGACAAATACTATAAAGGTACCAAAGAAAGTATAAGATAACTAACTCACAGTTGAACTACCGGAATCCATCATCATAAGAAGCTATAGGCGACATCGGCAGCAGAATCCCCCCATTGAACTCATGAATTCTTCCTATAAGTAATCAGCTCCAAAATAAAGTTCAAGAAAAATGACATCTTGTAGAATCATTGATGAAGACGCCCGGAAATAAAAAATTCTGAGATATGGAAGCAGGTGAAAGTGGAAAGCTATCTACGACAACGGGAACTGCACGCGCGACAACACAAGGTTGAATTTTTTCTTCTCACGACAGGAACGCTTTGAACACGATTTTCAACAACGAGGCTGCAGAAAACATCCATTTTGTAGGAAAAACCACTTCGAACTCGGAAGAGATCGCTCTAAGTTCTACATCTCGCACCAATTTCAGGAAAATTCTCAGTTCATCACATCTTCAAAACTTGAATCAGTCTCTCAAAACTCCCGGCGCAGGCCGCCGCAGCATCGCAAGCGCGAGCCACCCGCAAGGGTAAAGCTCGGCCGAAGGGCAAAAGCCCTGTCTGAACTGTTCTCTTCTCTCTAATTGTACCGTACTCCAAAACTCACTTCTAACCTCGTGCAAGAACCGAGGAAAACTCAGTTTCTCCTCCCATAAAGTATTACTGGTCAAAACCTAACACATAAAATTAAATTTCGCCAACCCAAGACTTTCACTATAATTTAACCGCAAAAATTTAATCCCCTCAAACGAATCAAAATAGAGTCATTGTCCACAGTTGACAGTTGACCAGCTGCAAAATGACTCATCCTAACACCTGCGAAAATTTGAGACTAAAAATTCGACCCCCCTTGCTAACAAGTGAAAACATCTAAGTAGAAACAACAAAAACTACCCTTTCAAGATCCAATTTACAACCGCTCCTTCCTTCCGAAGTTATATAAGCAAGGCAACAATCACAAAGCGAGAGTGCAAGTGAATGCCGAAAAGCCAATTACAATTTCCAATTTACTGCTTCGTAACAAAAGACATGGGAAACAACACTATGCTACCCTCAGTTCCAACTGTTATCATTAAAGCTATTTCCATAGATGTTACTTCCGTTAAAAGACGCTCCCTTTCAGCGTTAGAAAATTGGACCGTTGAAGAAAAATAATTGTCTAAAGGTTTTAAATACACTCTTTACAAATATATGTATTCAGTAAGTTCTTCAGAATTTCAGATTTAAAAATCAAATACAAATAAAAAAAAAATACTTAAATAATTGATTACGTAAATAACTAAACACACTTAAATTTCACGACACAGAATTCTCGACACAACAAAAATTTGATGGTTCTAGGTACTGTTGTTTTTTTTTATCACAGTGCGAGAAACATATATTTATTTATGCAGATTCTTCATTATTTAATTTCTTTAAATATAATACAGGGCTCTAATATTTGGTGGCAACAATATGGCAAGTGAAACAACACTCATAGTGAATCGACGTAAAATGCCAAAATGAACTTAACAGTCCTTCTGGGCAAATTGCCCCTTTGGACTGACAACGATCGTTATTAAAGGTGTTTGAAATTACGACCCCTGGACCGTGATGCAAACCTCACATCTGCGGCGCATGAAAGATTTGCATCATGCATGAAGATCGCATGGAAGATGGATGACTCACGGTTTCTGCATCACGGTCCGGCTCGTAATTTCGAACGTTCTCTTTCATACGATCATTTGTTTTCGTTCTTATTTCTTGGTTTTCTTTGCACTAGGTATAATAAACATTATTCTCACCTTGTTCGTGTCTTTACTTTCTTGTGTTTTGTGTCGTCATTACTGAGCCAGGAAAGCGTTTCCGACCATGCACTGTTATGTATTTTTCCATCGTTTAGGTGTACTCTATCTCTCCTGAAAGTCTTTAACCGATTTGCTGAAACACCCTGCATATATGTGTGTATGCGTAATAAGTTAAATTTTATTTTCATGTATATTTTTATTGTTAATGAGTTGCTTTTGGTCCAAAATGACAACTCGGCATTAATAAGATATTAAATATTTTACGTTAGGGATACCGAATTAGAATGTAAAAGTAATACAATATTTCAAGCTATTTACATTTAACCCCCGCTGTAAACATTTGATACATTCTGAAAACAACCATAATCACAACGTAATTGGATGTTTGGGAAATAAAAAAGCATACAACAATGTATAAAATGAATATCTAGAATAAAACAAAACAGCAGCTGGATTGTCTGCAGCATTTGAAAGATTTAAGCTGGTTAGAAAAGACCGAAATTCGGGAACGCCAAATCCTTTGCAGGAATTCGGCATTTTGGTGAATTGCTCAAACCATCCGTTAAAATAAACTGCGTATTTGACGGGTCTCAGTAGGTTCAGGATTTGCTGGAAAAAAACGTAGAAAATTCGTTTATTTTGTCCAGTATTTTCGAATACCGGGGAGTTCTTATTGCAACCAGAGGTTTAAAACTACAGTTACAGTCTTGTTTTATAGTAATTGGGTATCACTGTTAGAAGCAAATTTAACTGTAATTTTCATTTGCTTTTAAATTCATTGAATTGAAGTTATCCAATTCGTTGAAGATCGTGTGAAGCTAGAAATTGAGTAGCACGGCATCTGACAATGTTTATCTTAGGAAAAAATTAATTTTAAGTTATTGTGCGAAAAAGGTTCAGAAAAGAAAACCATTGCCAATATATTATTGTATTTGCAAAAATACAAAATTGGGCAGAAATTAGAAATCCCCGATCTAGCACTTAAATGTGAAAGCGAAAGCATAGTTCAGGAAGCCTGCTTGCTATAAGATTTTAGTAGTGAGTGTATAAAAACGTTTAGCTCTAGGAATAAGGTAAAACTTTTCCGTAGCAAAAAATAACCTAAAAACGTATGCGAGTTTTCGAAATACGAAATATTTTTCTTTTAAGATGTATGCATTACATAACGGGAGGAGTGACTGTCTTAGTAATGTAGTTCTCTAATGTAAGAGATAAAAGTTATCCGACCATAAGTAATGTGCTTTTTTCTTAAAATTACGAAAGAACTAAGTTCTAAACAATAGTGAAAAATATATTAGTTTAAATTTTTATATGTTTGAAACTGCACTAAAAATGCCTTACTTATGCGGTGATGAAATAGATGAAGTTTTATCAACATTTAAACAGTTTAGTATGTTGACTATAAGTTACTTTTGATTGATGATCGTTACTTAAAATCCCACTAGCGGCCGATTGTAAACCACTCAATAATTATGATTCAACCTAGATTCGAACCTAGGCAAGCAGACTGGCTGCATAGTCGGTTTTCATGGTTTCAAAATCTGTGATGTGAATATGAGCCAGTTTTCCTTAGAAAGTCCTCCACCAAGACATTGCTCTCCTTTGGTAGACAGCCCTCGTGTACTTTCCCATACTCGAATAACTTAACCTAACCATTGGTTAAAATATGATGTCTTGATATCTAATACTTAGCAAAATGATTCCTCATTGGAATTGGAGAATCTAGGTTATTTAAATACGGCAAAGCGCACGAGGAGTATTTGCCTAGGGAAAGGTATAGCTTCTTGGAGGACTTTCTAAAAGTAACTGGCTAACTATTCACGTTACATTTGGGGACAGCCACGAAAAGGAATCGTAAGGCCAGCTCGATCGCCTGGCTTCGAACCCAAATCCAACTACCAGCATTCAGCAGTCTTAAACACTCGGCCACTAGTGAGCTCGCATTCGAAAAGAATCTGGCTAACAATTATGCAGATTAATCTTACCTAACTACAAATAATTGTAAATAGAATTGGCAACTAGCGCAGTGAATATTTTTAAAATATATTTTAATCAAATATATTTTAAAAAATACATATCTGAGGTGATTTTATCACAGATAAAAGTGCAAAATGGTGTCTACGACATTCAACTGTTATCTCCCTCAACTTGAATTTTTCTATTTAAATTCCATAGATGTTTTACTTGTCTTAAAGTGAAGCTGGAGCTGTTATTGCTTTTCCTGTTTTGAAAATGTCCGCTTTAACATAATTAAACCATTAATGAAAACGTCATTTAATTTTAATTTAGCACTTCAAATAAAGTTCAAGAAGCCCTAAAAGATTTATAAAGGCTGTCTGCAGTAAGTGCCTTTACAATAGACAACTTCTCAGACTTCACTAAATTAAATCCATTACACGGTTGCTCGTAATGAAATTTCCTCGAAATGTCAATTCTTATTGATAAGTTGGCGTTCTACAGTTCTCAACAAATTCGTATGAAATAAGTCATGACAAATTGTTTATTGGAAAGGTTTGCATGATTATAATTATATATATACGATTTGTAAGTCTTCGGTGAAATCCAAGCTCAAACAGAATTTGATTTTATTTTTCTCAACAGTTAAAGAAAAATATTTTTAAGCAGGAACAAGTTTTTAAAAAAATAAATAAAAGATATTTTCTAGAATTTTTGCGGGGCTTATTAAGCACAATTATTAAGATTTTTTTAGGATGTTTTTAATATTTAATTTATATATTCAGCGATATTTTGCATAGACTGTCCTTCGGCTGGAACATAGATTCATTTTTTTATACATGAGCAAGCTACTAAAAGCCGATGTCAGTTTCTGATAATATCTATTTGAAATCGTTCTTTCTGTGTATGTGTTACCTGACTGAGTTTGCATTTGAGCTAAACCATTGCTTCTTCCATACTTAGCTTCCTAATTGGCATGGGAGGTGTCTAAGCCGTCGGTCAAAGAATACTTACTTCAGACATTTATTTAGACATGGAGAACTAATTGCATACTATGTGTAAAGAACTATTACAGTGATATCTAACTTAGAACAATACAAATAAAGCATAATACATTTGTTCCGATTATTCGGAAGCACTGCTTCATTATCATCACTTGGATTCCAGTGGGTTTTGAACTCATAATCTCGCTTTTAAATTCGAATTTCTACCTGATAACTGGATTTGAAAGATTCTTCTTAAAATTTTTCACTTGTTCATTTTTCACACTGCGCGGCCAGCATAATAAATGTATTTTAAATTTATACGGTTATTATTTTACTTAACTAGTTATTTAAAATTCTGGTACTATCACTTCCCCTTTCCGTTTCCTCACCAGAATGCAAATCAAGTTAAGAGTATTTAAGCTGAGGGTTCTGAATGATAAGAATAAGCTTGTTTCTGCCTCTCGAGTCCAACATTACTAGGTTTCGCTAGCTCTGATGTGATAGTAGTCTTTCGGCTTTGCGTTATTGCTGCTGACATTTAAATTGTTGCTCAATTAAGACATTTTCAGCCAACTTCGCGTTAAATAAATTGTCTAGTCCGTGATTACTAGAATTAGTTTTAATTTGAATTTGACTGTTACTTTAAGTTGTCTCACCGCAAGTGGTGGTTGAGCTTGTCAAGCAGGCGAAGTGTGTTTTATGTTCAAGTTCAGATTTTATGAATGAATTTGTTAAATTTTCTTAAAACTTTGCAGTTTTTTCAGACGCAGTGATAATTCGCTTTAAGTCTGTTACGTGTTTGGACTTAATTTATGCTACCAAAGAACAAAAAACTTTATAAACTCTTAAATTCATACCTTTTATAAACCTGGTTAAAAATATCCATATCAAAATTAATTCGTTTTGCTGAAACTTGAGCTTTTAAAAAATGAATTAATTAGAAGTAAAATTAGTTCTAGTAAATAATAAGCTCTTGATCTTATGTATTACACTTACTTTTTTATTATTTTGAATCCATGCTTAAGTAATCATGTCGGTCCTTTTGAAAGGTATTTTCTCCCACCTTAGAGCTTGCCTTCGTGGTGTAACGGTTAGCACACTCGAGGCGTATTCGAGAGGACCAGGTTCGAGTACCTGCGAGGGCATTGTACACTTTTCAGATATCTGGCTTCAAAATAACTTAATGACTCTACACCTTAAACAATAAATCTTTCAGTTATTTAAAAGTGAAAGTTATTTTACATTAAACAAATTTCTATCGCTAATAAGGATTTACCTTTTTCTTAAAAAACTATCATTTTCAGCTACTGGTAAACGGAACATTCATCGGGGTTTATGTTTCAGTGCAAGCATTTCGACACTTATTCTAAATGTTGTATATTTTTTAAGATTTGTTTCTTCGAATAAGATAAAGAGCGCGAGGGATATATGAATGAGAAAGGAATATCTTCTCGAAAATCTGGTTTTCCTTCACATTACGCATAGAGAAAACCATGAAAATACTTAAGCAACCATTCGTCCCTCTTTCTGAAATTAGAACCTGATATTTTTTTGAGAAACCAGTGGCATTTTCTACACAAAATTTTAAAAAATTAAACTTATGAAATATTAAGTTCAAGTACAGGTACTGCACAAATATTTAAAAATCGTTCTTTAAAACCCATTACATGCACTTATTGAAACAAGTATATTAGACTGGAAAAAATTTGAATCATCTTTGAAACCCAAATTTTAGAAATTATTTTCAAAATTTTGTTTAAAGTTGGTATTGAAAATGTTTTTTAAATTTTTCTTTTGCTCAATATATAAAGTACTTCTCCTGCCTTCTTCGCATGCCTTCGTGGTGTAGTGGTTAACACACTCGACGCTTAACTGAGAGTTCCGTGGTTCGATGCCCGGCGAAGACGTTGCTCATTTTTCACATATCCTGCTTTCAAAACTACTTAATGTCTCTACAAATATAGTTACAATTTCTTCGTCTCGTAGATTAGTATGGAACGTTATGTAACCCCTATTTAATTTCTTGCAAAGACTTATGTTCATATACTACTGCATGGACACAAGTTGTTTACAAAATGTAGATAACAGCTTTATTTCTTTCAGTATTTGTCTTAGACGTATACTTCCACTACAAAATTTCTGAAATTAGGAGCGAGACTTTTATTAAAACAATTACAGTAATGTGAATGAAAAATTTTCAAATAGTAAAATATTAATTAACAAATTATTAAACATTTGTTTTAACAAAATTGAATACAAAATATTTCGAACATTTACGTGCAACATACTAATTACAAAATATTTGTAATTAGTATTTTCATGGGAGCAAATGCCGTTGCAAATACATCTTTCAGCTGCAAATTTAATAACATTGCTTTTTACCCAAAATGGAATAAAAAAACACAAAAATAAGCAAGTTTACTTTTTTTAGTTTTTTGCTAAATTTGATAAAAATAATCTCGATTTCCCTTGCAGTTTTTCATAAGCAATGAAAACTTATCCAAGTCAGTAAATCCGTTCTCGAATGCTTCTGCGAATTTTGCAACTAAGGCATGAAACATTTGCATTTAACTTATATCAATTTCATTAATTTTTTACCGATTACAGCTTTTGCTTGGAACATATAAAAGGTAGAGCATAAAAACGCAGTTTTATTTTTAACAAAAACCTCCAACTCATAGCTTTGAAACTGCTTTCATAAAATTGTCTAGTTTATTTTGAGAAACTCTGTCACTAGATTTGCATAACTCCAGTTACACGAATAAATAAGAAGTATAACTTGTATACATATATATGTAAATAAATACAAAATAAAGGTTGTCCTGCACAATAAAAGCCTGTATACTATTTCCGAATTCTTGTTATGTACTTTCAGGGTTCGTGATTGCTCTTTCGATTGAAGGATTCTAGTGGTAGAAAACCTTGGTCTTTATTCATCTTAAAACACTATATCGATATAAGATACATTGCAATCATTATCGATATACACATTAAAACAACTGGAAGCATGTCTAATAACACAGAAGAAACTAATAGGGCTTCAGAAAATAGGAAGACATTCTTCGCTTTTCTTTTCAAAGCATGCAATATAAGTCAAGAACCCCACAGAACTCGAGTAACGATAATCAGTTTAAGATATCCTCAATTCAATGAAATTCCTGACTAAAGGATTGTTTTCGTTAGTCTGATTAGCATGATTTCTTCCATTTTTTTACTTTTTTGTTAAAAAGGCCCAGTCGCCAAGTGTTCACCAAAGCGCCAAAATTAGCTGTGCAATGTTTAATATGCGCAATACCAAGTCTCCACCGAACGTCCAGTTTGTGTGATTCTCTAATTTTTTGCTTAAAAAAATCAGAGAATCCCACAAATTCGGCATTGCTCACATTAAATATTATATAATGCAGATTCTTTTTACTTCCTTGTACAAAGGAAAAAGGAAGTATTGTAATCGCGAAAAATTTCGCGTATCATATTTCAATGAAAATATCCATATTGACCTCCATCGAATGCAATTTAATGATGTTTTTGCGTAATATCTGAACATAAGGGCAGAATAAAGGACTCTTCCCACCCACACCCCAAATAATTATAAAACTGATTTAAATGGATTCTGAAGAGATTTTTTCGTGGCGTCTGTGAGTACGTACGTATATATGTATGTATCTCGTATAACTCAAAGACGAGTAGCCTCAGAACGTTGATATTTTGTATCTAGGACTGCTATAACATGTAGATGTGCACCTCCTATTTTGGTTGCAATCGGCAGCACCAAAAGTATATAAATATATAGTATATGTCCACTCTATTACTCGGCTCAGTGAGCTCAGTTTCTTTATGATAGAATTATGTTGTTCTTATCTTCCGGTTAAGGTTTTCATGCCTTTAGTTAACCTGCATGTTATAATTGTAGAATTATCAGCAATTTAAAAGCGGCTAAGCCTAATTATTTTGGCCATAGTGGCCATATTTCTTTACATTTGAAGCTTAGCAGAATAGTGGATTTGTTGCCAATCTAGAGAAACTAAGCTTCAGAACGACAAAGATAACGCCTTCTTTTATTATTGCGAATTAAAGCATGTTTATTCAATACTGGAATTTATTCGAGGAAATAAATGTAAGATTTACTTCGCGATTTTTAATACATATATTTTGAGTTTTTATAAATCTTTGCCTTGTCACGAAGTGAGATCTGAATTACTTGAATGAGAAATACTGAACTGAAATGGTGAAAAACTATTTCTTTTTTTTGTTGTTGTTGTTGTTTGTTTGTTTAATTTATTTTATACATCATTTTAAATTTCTCAGAGTATTTGAATAGAACATGTGGCAACCATTAGATAATTCCTCAAATGATATACATAATTTTTGTGCATTCTGAGTTATAAAATGAATGAGATGTAACGCTGTTAAGTGAACCTAGCGCCAGAATGTCGCTATGGTAAACAAATATAGGGGACTTTAAAAAGTGCATTTATTCTACTGTGGTTTATGCGCTATCGACAAAGTAGATTTAATTCAGTCTAATAAATTTAAATGAAATGCAAAATGCGTATAATTTAATATTCCGTACGAGAAAGTCATGTGGTATACACAGCCGTACACAAAGATTTGACCGCATCTACCTGAGTGTCATCATTGATAACAAACTCAACTTTATAGACCATCTAGACTATATCAAAAGCAAGACCTTCAAAATAACAACCAATCTAAAGCGAATGAACGGAATAGGATAGGGAATGAGCAGACCAATCCAAAACCTGATCTACCATACAGTAATTGAGAAGATTGCCTTATACGGGGCAGCCATATGGGCAGAACCAATGACAAAACGAAAGCAAAAAAAGCTTCAAACAATCCAGCGACCCTTCCTTCTCAACTACACCGGAAGATATAGAACAACATCAAATGCGGCCCTCTTCCAAATCGCTAACAGCACGCCACTTTTTATACACGCTGAACAAGAATTCCATAAGACAACAGTACTACAACTACGAAAGAAGAGCTATTACAAATCATTAGAACTTTTAGCAGAGAAATACGAGACACCGGCACACCCATATGAGCACCACCCAGGAAAGAAAAATAATATCACATTAAGCATGAAAAAAGAAGTAAAGAAAAGAAATTCCTTCAACTCTATACAGACGGTTTCGGCCTAGAAGAAGGTAAAGACAGCGCAATCAAAATCTACATGCATCCCAACTCGCAAACCCGCATCACCGATCAAAATTACTCCAAGAGATTACAGAAAGAACTTCAGCATCACAAAATCAACACTTCTTTGTCACTTGGTTGAAGGTACACGCAGTAACAAAAGGCAACGAGGAGGCTGACATCCTAGCCAAAGAAGCAGATAGGGGTCAAAACGCACAAAACTTATCAGTACCATGGCCTGGCTCGCACCTTAAAAAAATCATAAGCAACAAATCTAAAACTGAATGGCAGCACTTGTGGGACAACGCCGAACAAGGAAGAAGGACTTATCATTTTTTTCCAAAAGTAGGCACTGCGCCCAGTTTAATAACAAGAGAAATAACGTGCTTCTTATCAGAGCATGGCCCTTTTCCCACGTACTTTTATACAAGGAACTTAGTTAGATCAGACCAGTGTGTATGTGGAGAAAGAGGCAGTCCCGAACATTATTTATTTAAATGCTCTCTCACAGCTGAACATCATTTAAAAATCCCGAATTCAGAAAGTGAAATGAGTCCTTTCATAAGATATGCTACCAAGAACAACCATCTCGGAAAAAAAATCATAAATATAATGAACTTCCTGAGGCATGATATAATGAACTTCCTGTCCACAAGAGGCACCGAGTGCCTCTTGTGGACAGGAATGTTATTCTATGCAACACAGCATAGAATAACATTAGCTATTACTTAAAACATTCTATGTAAGCATATCTGGAGCTGTCCTCCATAGCATGTAAGTGCGAAAGGCACCAACTGTGAAAACATCAATGTATATTTAATGGAAAAAGAAAGGCACTACTTGCGGTATGGTATCAATGCAAAGCACTGCAAGCAACGCCTGGCAAAGTCTTCTGTGAGCCCAGTTAGGTGTAATTATCTTGATAATATTGTGCCTGGACAACACCCACATTGCCAATGGTTAAACAAAGGGTGTCCACCACATTTCACCATATCCATATTCATAGCCATATGTGGTATACACATCAGTTTCTTTTTCTTTTTTTTTTCATGAAGCCTTACCTATCATTAGGGTTGCCGCTTTCTAGCTAGATATTTGCACCAACTTCTGTATTGGAGTTTAGTGGCACTTGGGTAGTAAAAAAACGTTAAAGTTTTTCAATAAAGGATATTTTGCTTAAAATATAAAATATTTAGGTAAGGATTTGTAAGTGCAAACAAAAATGTTAGCATTTAAACACTATACAAAATTTTTAAAACGATTCCTCCATTTAATGACAACTATGATTTAGCATTAATTTTAAATTCTGCATTGACAACAGTCAAATCGGGATTTGATTGTACTTATAACCTTATGTATCAGACAGGAGATTTAAAGTTCATGCAATATACCATGTGAAATTATTCCCGTGTTAGAAACTAACTCTTTTAGAAGATTTACTAAATACAGTATTATCACAGCATACTTATTTTTATGGAACTTTAATGGATATTAATGCACTTTGAAAGGGAAGTATGAAACAGCTCTTATACCTTTATTTGATTACCAACCTTAAAAGCGGTGGATTAAATAAAGGGCTTTCTTAAACAAAAGCCGCTGCAACGTTAAAGATTATTACATTCAGTAAATTTCCATTTCCTGGGTTTTAAGGAAACATTTGAAATTGCAGGTGACAAAGATGAACAACTAGGTGGAAATTGTTGTCAAATATTCTTCTAAAATAAATATCAATAATTTTAAAATTGAAGCCCTATTTCAAAGCATACTCAATACTTTCAAGATAGGAAAGGAAATCGATTCTCTAAAATGGAGCTTTTAAGAGCTCTTCAGGAAAGCTGTATTTTATATTCTATCTTACATTAAATAATCAAGAAATTATTTTATAAGAATACACTTCAATTATAAACCTTAGCAAAGGTCATTGAGAAAGAACACGATATGAACTCTATTGTGATTTATATATTTTAAAGTTACCATCAAAATCTTTATTTCGTGGAATATAATGTATGATGTTCTTCACGTTTCTTTCTTTATAATAACCTATATAAACCAAACTTGTTGTAGACGTCAATAAATTATAATTTTTAATATAACTAAACAAAGTATGTGAATGTGAACACATTTTTTACTGATTTTAATTACCATTTCCTCGTTTCACAAAAATTTTATGTAACGAATATGTGTTAAATATTAGTTTACACTTGGAATCTCAAAAATGTGATATCCGCACTAGCTAAAGTAGTACAACCATTTGTTCTAAACGAAGCAGTTCTTTCTCTCAAAGCTAAAAGATCCCTCATCTTACGAAATTTAAATTCAGGGGGATACTAGCAAGTGCCTCTTGCTGTTTGGAAACAAAAGATTTTAAGTGATATGGATCAAGTGAGCTCTCATGTCCATTTCTCCGATTGACCCTTGAGTCTAGAGATATGGCATCTGAGGATTTGAGAAAAAAAAATCTTCGCCATATTTTTCAAAGAGTGCCCAGTCAGTTTTCTCCATCATATGACATGCAAAAATCGCATAGTGAAAGACAACATTCCAGTCAGGACTATAGCAGTAGCTATACAGACGTATACTTGATTAAACCATGAGGTTCAGCTAGGTGAAAACCGGCAGAGTTTGTTTTACGGGAATGACGAGTTTACCTGTTCCCAAAGTAAATGCTGCTAAGGAGTTGAATGGACATGCACTAAAAAATTGGGGTAATTCTACATCTCCCGTTCTACTCGGCTAATTGACGAAATTTAACTTGTTTTTTTTTCATATCTCGAAAGCGAGATTTAGGATAGATGTTAAATTTATATATAGCGTTGTTTTAACACAGGTATTTTAATACAGGATCGGACCTTTTCTGAAATGACATGCCTATGCTTTTCCATACTTCGGTTCTCGACTAAAATTATACCAACCTGCCAGGTTTATTAAAATGCCCATGAGTAGTTTTTAAAAATTAGCTCTTAAAATTTAGCTCTTCAACGATAATTGAATTTGGTACATAATTATTAATATAACTTTTTTATTAACTGATCCTTCTTTTCACAATTCAAAATTTAGATTCAATCCAAACAAAATTCACAGCTATTTTCTGATTTAATTTTAAAATTTGCATTTTCTAGTAATTTTATCAATTTTTCTAAAACACTTTTAAATTGGATCGGATGAACGTATGCACTTTTTACTAGCACCTTAAAGTAGAAGTATTTCTAGGCATATCTGCAAAAAATGAGTCTTTTATTCAAAATTTCTAAAGATATAAGTGAATTTATACATTGGTGCGTTTTGAAATTTGGCAATTTTTTTATAAGAGATAATCACGCCGACTATGTTTTATATACTTTGATAAAATTATTTGCAAGAATGAATGATGCACCTTTTTTCCCGCTCATTCACTAACGAAAAGGAAAATAAATTGTTATAAATTAAAAATTTAGCCAGGTAAATTAATCTCGGTGAAAACTAGAAAAAGGTGCGCTATGATAAATTCTAAAATTTCTCGGTAAGTTTCTCACCCAGTTTTACAAAATATTTGGGCATAATTTGAGTCACAGAATCGAAATATGAAAAAAAATCGTTGTGTCATTTTAGAAAAGTCCGATTTTGTGTCAAAATATCTATGTTAGAACAATTCTATATATAAATCTAATATACAAGGGTCACTCTGAAATTTTTGAGATACACATAGGTTTTTGAAGTTATACTGACGAAATTTTAGGAGAGTTCAACGTAGTCTTCTCCAGCATCAGTGCACTTCTTTTAGACGAATTCTCCAACGATTCAAGATATTCAAGATATTCATTAAGGTATTCATTTCTTGGAATCAAGATATTCATTTCTTGGAATCCATGAAAAAATGCATTTGTAGCCTCATCAGTCTGATCTTCGGGATGAAAACGATGTCCACGTAAGTTCTTTTTTAGATTGGAAAATAGCGATGAGTCACATACAGCTAGATCGGATGAATAGAGTGGATGTTCTGTCACTCAGATGTGTTTTTTTTTCAAGAAGCTCTGCTATTAATCTTGCTTAATTAGGAGATGCTTTGTGATGGTGGAGCATAAATCCTCTAACATTCACTTCCTGAAACATTTCTGGAAGACATTTAGTGGTGTACCAGTTAGCTATGATTGTATTCTCTTGTTTCAGCTTGATGGCTTTGACGAGTGCTGTACTTGTGAAGAAAATGACATACATTACACTTTTCATGGTACGTTTTCTTTTCCCCAATGTGAGCGTGGAATCATTTTCAAAGACACACACTTCACTTTCTTGACGTGGTGGAACGTCTAAAAATTGTAAGTACATTTCATCACCTGTTGCAATTTTAGAAATAATGCTGTCGCCACCATCTTTAAATAATTTAAGGGTTTCTTTACTGATTTTGACACGCTCCTCTTTTTGGTGCTCAGTTGAATGATGAGGAACCCAAAGGCAAACGGTTTTTTTCCTATAAATTCTTCATGAATAATTTTATATATGATAAAGGATCCAATATTAAGTTCCTTCTGTATCATTTGTAGGTGTAATGGTTATGTTCGATTAATATTTTCCGTATGGAAGACACATTATCCGAGATTACTGCTGACAACGGCCTTTCTGTGTGTTTTTCATCTTGAAGAAAGTTGCGACCTCTGTGAAATTGTATAAACCATCATAATACACCAGCACTAGATGGACCTTCATTTCCAGATGCTCACTGTAGACATTGAACACATTCTTCTTTATTAATCCCACTTTAATATCATAGAAAATCATGGCGCGATAATGATCTCACGTCAACTCCATTTTTCCATCTGCCTAAAATTTATTCTACGCTAAACGACTTACGATTGGCCAATAAAAAACAGTCTGCTAGGCTAAAGTACTTCATATTTTCAAATCTAACCGTTAATCTCTTCTGCCACTTATAGTCTGCGCGTGTCTCAAAAATTTCAGAGTGACCTACGTATATATTAGGTCGCGCTTTCAAGACACGTAAAATGCAAATTAAATTTCGAAAATCGACCAAATAGAACGGGAGATATAGAACTGTCCCATTTTTTGTGTGCAATGCGTACATCACTTTATTTGTTTCCCTAAAATTTCCTTATTTTTTTAATATCCTTTTCAGAAGAGCACTATTTCCTTTTTATAGAATATATTGATTTAAAATAGATTTGGATTAATCGCTGAATATCTTAAAAGGGCAAGGTCTCTGAACTTGAATTCCGTAGACGATGTGTCGGACGCTCCAGGGATTAAGAAACGCTTTATAGCCGCTTGGAATTTGCTGCTGGGAAATCTTAGCCATTGTCTTCCTTTTAACTTATGTGAGGATTGTTGTAAAACCGGCATATCCGTTAGAGGTCACCATACCTTTTAGTAGCTTCCGTTAAAGCGCGCTACTTCTGAGCTTACTGTATATTTTTGTGCTTTTATGAGCATGAAACAAGATCATAAAAAATAGCTTATTTGTATATGTAGTTTATCATTTTGAAGCTAAGAGGAAAGAAATATGCATTTCCACACAAAATTTTCATTAAAATAATTTGCGTACATTCTGATAAATTTCTGATTTTGTTCCAATTTTACCAAATTTATTTTTGATAGCAGTGTGAATTCCTGACTTTAAATTTCCATTCTAATTTTAAAAACTCATTTAATCATTTTATTAATTAAACTATTTTTTCTACACGAATAAAAATTTATTCCACTTGAGTTATTTTCTCAAAAACGGGGCTTCATTTCATGGATTTTATATGGCCAGTCAGGAAATGTTTAATAGCACTTTATAATCCGAACTAAAAGCCTCACGCTGAAATGGATATAATATATATAGATATATAGATGGGTAGATAGATATTGTAAATAAAACTGACAAGTTTATGTAGCTGTAATTATGTAATAACGCAGCACATGCACATCAAAGCTGAAGTTTAGCCAATGGGAGATTATACAACAATACTTAGTTAACTGGTCTGTGCGGCCCTGATCGGCATAATGGTTAGTGATGCTGGCTGCCTATCGTTGGAACCGCGTTCGAATCCCTGAGGAGGCTTGAATATTTGAAACTGTGTTGTGTCTTTGCAGCATGGGGGCACGTAAAACACTGTCGAACCGAAAGTTCTTTCAAAATGTTTAGGGTTAAAGGGGAGAAAAGTGTAAACACACTGTTCTGTACCCTAAAGGATTCTCTTTCAAAACTGACAGGGAAGTAGGGAAATTCCTATTGTCGCCTAAAAGGGGCCATAGCTCTATGTCAACAACAGATACGATTCTGAGCTCTTAGTATTTCGTACAGTTGATCTAATGCTACTGCCTGATATGTGAGATAAGTCACAATAAGAAGCTGACCTGTGAGCTAATGTATCTTACTGAAAGAACTAGTCAAAATGGATTCAGCAGGCAATAAATGTATTGATTTAAAATTTAATACATTTAATAGAGTTGTTAAATGTATTATCTAAAATGTAGAGTTAATACGAAAAGCGAATATATCACCTGTTACAGATAATTACAGATTAATCATAAAAATAATTAGTTCAATTTTTTAAATTTAAAACTGAATTGCAAAATTATTTTTTTTTCTTATCATGCTGCCGGTCAAAACTGGAATGAAGATACTTTTTATATTTTACCTTTATTTTTACCCGAAATCCTTTGTATTTGTATGTAAAGCTACTTGTATGCATTCAATTTTCGCCAAATTTTCCTTCTCCTACCTAGATAAACAAATTAATTAAATTATGAATTAAGAACTATTATTAAAGAAATGTTACTACAAACAAACTACTAAGTGTTTTAATTTTGCATTACAAGTTTATGAAAACCATTTCTAGCGCACTTTAAAATTGTAGTAAGTTTTTTTTTTTTGTTAATAACCGCTCAAATAACACGTGAAAATATAAAATAAATAGATATATTTTCGGTTTTATGTCTATATTTATTTATTGCTAATACGGTAACAGCCTAACATACTTTTGAAAAAAGAATAAAAGGCATCTTTCACCACTCATCAAGTTACGTGTATCATATGGACTAGACCTCAGCTTGTCTTACTAAAAGTCTGAAAAGATAAGAGAAAATATTCTTTCATTTTAAAGTAAATCTTAAAGATATTTATTATATATACTTTAGGCAAACATTTTAAATATTTTACAAACATTTCAAAGTATGTCTTAGTTCTTTTATCCTAAAAAGGCATTACTGTCTTTTCTAAAATTTAAAGCTTCGCATCCCATGAGCACCTTCATAATTACCACCTGCTGTTTACAGCCGGAAGCATCCTAATTAGTGATGTCAACGACGAGTCTTGCATAGCCCAGTATGAATACTCTTTGAGCTAAAAGCTAAATTTAGTTTTCATTGCGGCTATAAATTGAAACCAAAACTTTTGTTTATCAAAGAGTACCTTATTTGTGCTGTAGAGGCCATTTACTGCTATGCCTTAATACTTATTTAGAGTTCCTGGACAGAATACTCTTGACACTTAGCTTTGAAAAAATAACAGACGACTCTCAGAAAACCTCAAGCGACCTGTAACTGAAAGCATAGGCAAAGATTTGTCTGAAAGGCCATAATGCAAGTACCCTACTCTTTTGTCACAGTGCAGAGAGAATTTATTTTTAATAACATTTTAAAATTTCATGGGATAGGGTTTTAATACTACAATCAAAACATACCTGTTGACCAAATGATAATGTCCTGGAATACTATATCCTTATTTCTGTCCTGCCGTAGCCTACAGTTGAACTTGTATAATACCTAAATGCAAAGATGAACTTGTAGAATACCTAAATGCAAAGATGAACTTATAGAATGCAAGATGAGCTTATAGCATACCTAATGCAAAGATGAACTTGTAGAATACCTAAACGCAAAGATAAACTTATAGAATACATAAAAATAGAGATGAATCCTTGATAGTAATAGAAAATTAAGCTACATTCTAAAGTTCCCCGATATAAATTGTATCCATTTGATCCAGAACCAAGGCCATAAGAAAATTAATTTCTTGCTTATACTACTCAACTTCCGAATATCGGATAGCATTCCCAATTAGCTAAATGAAACGAAAAAATGTCTGGGAGTTTTGCTAAAGTGTGAACTGCACTTAGCAAGAAGTACAGACTTAATCCATCCATCTTTAAGCTTCCAGAACTTTTCAAGAATTCCTAAAATTTATATAGTATTTAATAAATTTTTGTTAGACTCTGGATAAAATTAACATGTTTAATTCAGCTTAATCCTTTGATATTGTCAGTTTTAAAAAGCATAAAATTGAACTCGCCACAGCTTCGCTCGAAGATGAATTCAGGACTTTCCTGTTGTCCCTAGAGGGGAAATAACTTGCATGATCCGTTTAATTAACTCAACAGAGAAAGTACTTCAACAAATCATAATTTATTTCACTTTCCTGAGATTTTTCTAGTTTGTTAAAAATGAAAATTACTTTTGGGGATTTGCATCGGTAAGGAGGGCTTTATAAATGAGTTGATCTCTCGTAAATTTTAGAAGATACGAAACAAAGAGTGTACCGGAAATGTACCCGAATAATTTTATTTATCTGGGAGATCTAAATTAATCCCGAGTGAGCAGAGATTGTTCATTATTAAAAATAGAATTTACTTTCATTTTACTAATAATGTTCTTTTCTATACTTGTGTGGAGGTTTTGTTTGAACTAATCTTTAATTTCTAATTAAAAGCAGCCTGTTTACTAATTTCTGTTGCTAAGACAGCAGGTGGAATATTTCTGCTCAATCGCAATCACAAATTTAGTTTCATTTTATCAGAAGCAAATATAAGAAGATGAGAATAACGCAAATAAAACTTTAAACAATAAAAAAAACTTCCAAATTATAAAAAAATAGCAAAGACAACTTTTAAGAATAAAATTCAATAAACTGAGATTTACAGAATGAAGCTGCTTTTTGTTTGCAGTTTGTCATGCATTTTAGATTTCTAATCAAAATTGAATTATTTCTCGTACGATAAATAGCATGAGATATTAGTCAGTCCTTGGTTTTGTATATAAATTGTTATGTTATTATTTAAAACTAAAGAGTTATTATGATTTGGATTTGTAGTTTAAATTCTCCTTTCTGAATTCCTCACCTGAATGTAAATGAGATAGCCAGTATCTGAACTGAGGGTTTTGGATTTTAAGGCACAGCACGTTTCTGGCCTGAGCGTGCACGTTCTGTTTTCTTCCTGCCAGCGCTGACAGTTGTAATTCTTCGGCTTTGTGTTATATCTTTGCCGACACCTAGAATTACTAAGGCAGCTTAGAGTAAAATTTAATTAGGTAGTTTTTTACTTCTGTTTTATTTTTAACTTGATTTTTCTTTTAGATGCATCACCACGAGCTGTGGCTGATATTCTCAGCACAAGAAAGTGCATTCGTTTTCTAGATTCTGTTTAAATAAAAAGGTTATTTAACCTTCTCATGACTTGTAGTTACTTCAAAACTAGAAATAATTCGCTTCACATCTACTATTATTCTAAAAGCTGTCCTCCGAAAGCTACGTTTATTTCCGTAGACGATATAATAGCTCCTAATGAGGCAAGAGATGAGCATATTCGGAAGTGTTTTTGCTTCTAAACAAAGCATGTTTAAAAGCAAATGTGAACGAATGTAAATTTCGGGCAAAGAACTTCGTTTCCTTAGCTATAAGGCAACGAAGTTCGATAAGATAGCTCAAAAGGGACTCAAAACAGAAAATTCTAAAATCACGGCACTAAATAAATTATCCGCCTCCTAATATAACAAAATCCCTGGTCTCATGTTTCGGCTTGTTCTTCTATTATAGAACTTTCGTCAAAGATTCTGATGAAACACTATTTAACTTTGGAAGAAAAACGCCAAGTTTGCCTGGTCGGCAGGAGTGAATACGGCTTTCGGAAGACTTAAGCAGTAGTAAATGAAGCTCCCGTCTTTAAATTTCTTGAAGCAGTCTGCAAATTAGAAATCTACGCAGATGTATCGGATTTTGCGGTAAGAGTCGTGCTTATGTAAGACAGACAGCCAGTTGGATATCATAGCAAGGCACTTAACACAACCCAATGAAATTATATACCTATTGACAGTTCTTTTGGCGGTACACAAATTTCGGCTACGTTTCAGGAAGTAATGCATTTATAGGCACACTTTATCATTACATCACACTTTACATTTGATCACACATGATACTGTTCTAAGTATATACATTACATTTTTACAGTTTTTGTGCGGCCACATTCAAAAATTAAATCAAACTCTTAGAGTAGGAAAATCGTGACGACTGTCTATTGAGAGGCCGGAACATCCACCCCACTCGGTTAACTTCAAGAGGTATGACTAGCTGCACCGTTAGTCATTTCTTTACGATTAACACGTAGTACGCACGATCTGTATTTTCCATCGCGGCCTTCAATTGCCCTTTCAACAAGGACCCATTTCCACATATGTTGAGGCCTTACGTCCTCTTGCAGAAGTACCAGATCTCTTTTCCTAACGGGAACTAATTTGTGGATGTTGCGTATTTGATGATAACTGCCATAGTTCCAGAAGATACTCTTTAGTCCATCTCTTCCAAAATGTACCCAACAAATATTGTTACACCCTATTATTTCGTGTAAGTTTCTCATTTTTGGATTCAGGTTTCAATGACAGTGTTGTCAGTTTCTGACCAATTAGAAAATGACCTGGAGCCAAGGTTTTTTTCGAAATCGTCATTTCCCCGGCTCACACACTAATGTTGTACTGTTCAGTGCTACATCTCAGTGCTACAACGTTACGGGTATCGACATAAAAGTTATCTATGCAGGTAAAGACAAAGAGTAAGTAAAGAAATTAGAGACTGACCTTCAAAATAAAAATAAGAAATGTTTTCAGTGTTTTGTCGATTGTTGTCTTGATAGAAATTGAAGATTAAAATTTAGTAAAAGTAAACTAATCTACAGGAGCTACTTTCAAAATTTTAGAAGACAGTTTCATGCACTCATAAGCACTTTGCATGTATGCAAGATTAGTAATTGATTCGCCAAAGACATTTAGCTCAAACCGCAAAGTCATGGATTCACTGACTAGATGACGAATTTTTACATTTTATAATATACGAGAACAAGATATTTTAAGGATATGCTAGAGCAGGATAAACTCCTAAAAATTTCCTAAATGCTTATTTTTTACCACGATAATTTCGAAGACGATGTTTTTAAACTGCGAAGTTTTTGAACGGCTTTATTTTAGACCACGATATTTTGTACCACGATGTTTTCGAACTGCGATGTTTATTTTCCCCCACGATGTTTTATACCACGACGTTTTCGCTTTGCGATGTTTTCTCTGCCATGTTTTCGTCCGCGATGTTTTCGGCGGACACCGCACATAAGTTATGGAGGAAATATTAATGCAGAAGTCTCTTTGGTCTGGCATTATATGCAGGAATAACATGTAATTGCTTGATGTCTTTGAGATGAGGGAAGATATTGTTTTAAGTGAAAAATATTAAGCTGGCATAAGTGATGGAAAAGAAAGAATACTTTTAGAGTGTATAGTACCTCTCTATTGAAAAATAAAAATTAGGAATACAATTTTTGCTTAGAAGTTGTGGTAAATGCAATTAGAAACTAGGAATTGTAAATTTTAGACTAGGAATTGTAAATTTTAGACTAGGAATTGTAAATTTTAGTTTGATTGAACTGTATTATAAAAAAGTATGCAAGTGCTATCTGGCTATGGGAACAAATGACTTCGTAGAGGTCTTTTTAATGGAAACTGGCTCGCATTCATGTTATTCAGGGCAAAATGCCTTGAAACTTCCTGTGCGGTTAGTATGTGTGCTGGATTTTGAACCCGGGTAAAATTAATTTTAACTGGAGTTAATACACACAGTCATGTTATTAGAAACGGCCTGATATGTGAACGATGTAAGCTAAAAGTCTTAGCTTGATAGGAAAGATAAAAAGAAAAATAGAATTAGGCAACGTCTTAACTTCTTTTTGGATTTAAATGTCACGTTTTTCGATTTAAGCAATAAATTTTCAGTAACGATTTAACATAAAATTTCGATCTCATTATTTTTATTTCTCCATTCTCTTTATTACAATCATTGTGTTGGCTTTGCACTTTTTGCTCCAATATTACGGTGAGCTAATACAAGTCTACTGGACGAAAGCACACATGACAAAAGCCCACCATAATGAACCCCACTGGGATAATTAAGCACGAGAAAAATACCCACAGGTGAAAGCGCACACAGATAAAAGGCCACATCGGTATAAGCTCACACTGATAAAAGACCTTATGAATAAAAGGTCACATGGTTTTTATCAATATAAAATGTACTTATGATAATAAATATAATAAATGGAGTATTTCAGTCTAATTTTTGATATCTCAAAAATATGTTGTAGAAACATTAGGTTATTTCGAAGCAGGAGACATGAAAAATGAACAACGTCTTCGCCGGAAATCGAACCATGGACCTTTCGGTTACGCGTTGAGCGTGCTGACCACTACACCACAAAGGCATGCGAAAAAGGCGGGAGAAATATCTCATAATGTTTGTTTATATATTTTATTTGTGTATTTGATTAAGTTGAAGCCAAGCTTTTCTGCTTCTGGTTAAGTGGTAAGCTATTATGTTTCGATGATAAATATGAAATATTATTTATTTATTTATTTATTTATTTTGAATGTATGTGAAATCGAAACATATCATTGTGAAGCTCCCCAAAAGCTAGTTTTAAGGTTACACTGCTTAAGATTAATTATTCGTATGTTTCAATATTAAAAAAATGGGGGTGGGTTGTTATTTAGTCAAAAAATAGATTAAATTACTTTTACAGTTAATAAAAATAACTTATTCTGCGAATTAAAGTATTGTTGCGTGCGTACGGTTTCGTTATGGATTGAATGCACAAGTCGTTCAAAAGTTAATAAAATTTATTCTTTTCACACGAAATAAAACAAAATACTGAAATATTTCCTCAGAGATATTCGTACAATATGACAATATCTCAAACGTTAAACACAATTCAATTCAAAACACATAAAGTTAATCCAATCTCACAGCAAATGCGCTACAGTGAATCACAGTATTAAGTAAACAAGCAGCAGTTCGCTTTAAAACAGCTACAACTACAAATGAGATGAGGTGTTTTAATTCGGCTTTTACAAGCTTTTTAATTATTTACTAGAATAGTCTGGCAAAACCTCGGTTTTCTCGATTTTTGTGGATGGCAACAGCAATTACGAGATATTTGTTTATTAAATATTAAATGGAAGCGCTCTTTTATTTTTACTTTTCCGACCCAGCTTTTTCTTCAAAAATCGTCTGCGTTGCATTGGAAAATATAGCAATTTTAATTACAATTCTAAATAAATAGCTAAATAAATAAGAAATCCGTAACAGTATTTTTATAGGTTAATTTAATAAAGTTTTCGTTCTTGACCTATAATGTAAAGCAGTATCTTCGAGGATAAAAAACTTGACTTCTTCTCTCTAAGACGTCTCTTAGCAGTGACAAAGTTTCTCTTCTGAACTTCGCGAATATTACTTTTAGAAACATCCTATCATAAATTAAAGCTGTTTTGCAGTCATTTTTTGTCTATACCTAATAAACACATCTGGTAATTTCACGATGACAATTTATAACGTGTGGTACTAAATGTTAAATTAAAATTCTAATTGTTTTTAAACTTGCAATAAATTTCCTAAAGAAGAACATTTCTCTGCTTTTAAAGAACGCAGTTTATTTTTGTTCAGACTTTATGATAACTGTATAACTTTCCATTTTTCTCGGATAACAGGCTTTTTAAAATATAAATCTATTTGAAAATTCGCAAGACCTTTAAGGAAGCCTATTTTTGGATACATTAAATTGTTTTTTAAATTGCATAAACATTTCGTCTCTTTGAAAATTTGATATAAAAAGCAATTTTCCAAGCATATTGTTCAGCCAAATATATTTTTTCTATTTCTTGAAAAACCAGTATACGATTTGGATAAATTTTATATATAGTGAAAAGCATAATATGAATCAGAATTATGAATATTTCATTACAACGTTTATTTTCTTTTAAAAATTATATAAATTAGTAGCTACTAATACATGAACAGAAAATGTAGTAATAAATATATATTAAACAAAAATCAAACTTTAAAAATGATATATCAGTAAAAATATGCAGGTGTAATTATGATTAAAGTTATAAAGATTATGTTAGGGTATTTGAATTTCGGCGAAGCGCTCAAAGGTTATCTGTCTGAAGAGAGTGATGCCTTCGTGGGGCAGCCCGTTCGCCTGAGCTCAAACGCATGTCGAACTATTTCAGCGGTCTTAAAGAAAACTGAAAATAATAACTATAAATTTAGAAATAATTGTATTCTTTAAAAGATCAGAAATGTTCAACTTTAGGAAATTTGCTACAAATTTAAAAATTAGAAGCTTAACTTAACATTTAGTACGACAGGGTATAAATTATCATCTTGAAAGTACTAGATTAATTATAAAAGAAGATGAGAGCAAGAACAAATTTAATTTATGATGGGACCTTTTTTTAAAGTTCAGAAACAAACTTTATCTTTTCTAAGAGTTCTCTTTTAAGTTTCTTATCCTCTAAAATAATACTTGATATTTTTAGTGCAAGAACTAAAAGGGTCTATTAAATTAAACTACAAATAATTAATAGAATAGATTTATAAAATAAACTATTTTTATGACTGTAAAAATAATGTATTCTGTTCGTTGACTAAAAATCTTCCGCATTGTTCACATTAAAACATGCACATTTAACATAACATTAAACATACACATTGTTAACCTTAAAACATAACTACTCTTAACCTTATAACATTAAAAATAGTTTCTGAAGAATTTCGTAATGATATTTTTCATTTTCACACACACACACAAAATAAATAAATAATGAAAAATAAAAAGTAATAAATAAATAAAATTTCAATTTTATCATCGAAACATAATAGCTAAAAACAGAAAGAGGGAAAGCTTACATATACATACAAAATACTCATAAAATATATAAAGAGACATATTTTTAGACATAAAAATTCAGACTCAAATATTCCATTTATTATAATTACAATCATAAATAATACATTTTATACTGATAAAAGCCAGTCATATGACCTTTTATGCATGTGGCATTTTATCAGTGTGGTCTTATATCAATGTGGGCTTATACCAATGTGAGCTTTTATTTATGTACGCTTTCATCTGTGTAGGTATTTGTCGCGCGTGAGCAATTGCCATATTGGGATTATTTAGTTGGGCTTTGTCGCGTACGCTTCCGTTCAGTGAAACGAAATATTACACCTGTGATAATAATCATGCTATGTGCGTATTTGATGAAATTGAATTATAGATAGAAGATATAAAATATTTTTGATTCTTCATGTCACACTTCTATAATCTCATCTTAAATTTGTTAGCAACTTTTTGGGTGTTCTTTTTAGTACGAAGTTCATTTGTCCTTAACTAGTTCCTCACTGATACAGTGAGTGATACCGGGAAATGAAAGCTTTGCGGCTATTCTTAGAAACAGATGTAAGTTGTCCCTGTGCAGCCTACGAAATTCCAGACGCGAAAGCAATTTATTTCCATGAAAGAGACTGTAAATTACAATTTAACTTAACGCTTAGCTAAAAGGAGATTTTTTGAACGTAAAGTGATATTTGCCAAGTGGGTGGATTTTCTCTCTAAATACCTCAGAGATCCATTAATATATTGAAGATGCAACTTATCCCCTTTCCAGTTGTCAGCAAACTTGTGAATGTTTAAGTAATTGTTATTTCATTAACTGAAAGCGAGACTACTTCAACGTCTGAACTAAAAACTTCTGTTTATCCAAGCAAATGATTTTTTTAGTCATAAAACTAAGTGTATGAAATTAAGTAAGATGCATTTTCATTAAGAAAACTAAATTAAGCTCCAAGTTTTCCAGACTAACTGGAACCACACCCTAACAGGTATTTCAAAACTTCAATTAATTGGATTTCTTTTCTTGTAGGCCAAATAGGTATGCAATGTAATGCAAGCCAGAATAGTCTATATTTTGTTTGATCGCATTTCTTAGAATAAATTGTTTAGCGTATTTTGTTTCAGTACAAATAAGAAATAAAATAGTTCTATTTCCTAAAATAAAATACATACGTTTTTGAATGAAACAAGCAAGGAAACTTTTTATTTGTCCTTACGCACACCCGCTTGTACTAAAATTAAACGATGAAATTCGTTTTAATACGCATGTGTCTAAAACTAAACACATAATTTTATTTTTTTGCACTAAAGTAAAAGAACTGTATTTTATTTCATAAAAAAACACGTTTTCATTAGGCTCTCTAAATTATTATTTTATTAAATCCTATTATTTTTAGTAATTACATTAATCATAAATTTTAATTAAGTATGTAATATTGTTTTAAAGTGTTTAAATTTTAAAAAAATGAAAATACACGTAACTAAATTAACAAAAATTTTAATTTTACTTGACACAGAACAAAAGGAAAAGCAATGTACATAATTGCAGCAGATTCAGTGTTGGTACAGATGCCCTGGAACTGCGTATGTCAGATGTCATAACAGACGTCGACACTGTACCCCAGACTTTCCCTTCATTTTTGTCACAATCCTTCATGAGTATCTTCCATAGAGATATTGATAAGTGATTCTGAGTACCAGATAATGGAATTATCCTTTTACGCATGACAGCACTTACTATTGCGCTATCCTTTCCTTTAAGTCTTCAGCTCTCATGATTTCCGCCCTGTTGAATCCTTGGTAACAGCATGGTCTGTCTAACTACATCATCGCTTTGACCCTGTCGTCGAATATTCTGGCGGTATAACCAGCCCCCTTGCCTCCAGACGAAGATGCGATTTTTTTTTTGGAGCTTCTTTAATTGGTTGCATCGTCATTGGGGGGGGGGCTCTTCGTGGTATTATTACTTACTTATCTGATGTAAACAACACAGCTGCTTAAATAGCACGACCTGGACACAGCGGTCGGTCAATTATTTGTATCTTTCTTGCAGTGCATTTCTGGCGCATTTAGAACTGCTCTCTGTGTTTATTGACTGTGCATTTCCTAATATTTGCAAATTTAGCTAAAGGATGCTTACGCGTCAGATTTAGAGAATGTGAGGCGAATTTTCTTGTGTTGTATTTCTATGTTTTTTAAAACTGAGAGTTTATTTCAATATATAAAAACTATTTCACAACTTTTTTCTTCTCTCTATAGAATTTAAAACCCATCCTTTTGTGCCTCTTCTCGTATGAAATAAATTTCTGTTAAATGTTTCTTATTTATAAAAAGAAGACATGAATCCTTTTACTAAAGAGATGCATCTTTTTATTAAAAAAAACTTTAATTAAATTAACATTTTAGCTTAATTTCATAATAATTTTCCCAGACTCTAAATTGCGATATAGGGATTTAAGCTATGTTCGATCAAATATTAAACATGTACCATATGACCTTTGATATAATGTTTCCATTTAACCTTAGAAACTTTGTGTAAATCTAAACGAATTTTCGTCGCAAAGCTTTTAATGAAAGAGTCTATTTTAAAACAGTAATCTGTGTTTAAATAGCAAAATATTATTTAACTGAATATATCTGCATACTCTCCAAATTTTTCTTTAAGGTTTCATTAAAACGCCGTATGATCATATAGGGTTCCTTATATCAAAGCTTACATGGTAAAAGTGACAAAATTTGCTTTGAGAAAAATACTACAAAAGGCTTAGTTTCTTTTGAAGAGCTGCAAATCATTTTCACGGAAATCGAATCGATTCTAAACTCTAGGCCACTTTCTGACATTTATCAGGAACCATCAGAGCCATTCTCTCTCACTCTTGCTCATTTTATAAATGGAAAACGGCTAGCTTCCTCATCTCATCAGTTTTGGTTACTCTGAAGAACATATTTCAAGTAGCAATAAAATTTTAATTAGAAAATATTTATGTCATGAAAAGATTTGAATGATATTTGGAGACGAAAGAAGAGATAATGTATTTCCAGTTTATAAGGTATTTCTCCCGCCTTCTTCGCATGCCTTCGTGGTGTAGTGGTCTGCATGCTCGATGCCTAACCGAGAGGTCCGTGGTTCGATTCCCGGCGAAGGCGTTGCTTATTTTTCATGTCTGATGCTTCCAAAAATACCTAATGTCTCTACAAGTTAAAAGGCGAAAATTGGGTTAAATACGTTAATATAAATGATGTAGTTTTGACAGATAATGACAAATTACTCTGATAGTTTTGGAAACTAAGAAAAGTGAGGGTGCAAGGTGTCTTGTGTTAATTAATTCATTTTCTTATGATTTGCAGCGGTACAGTCGCGTCTTCTTTTCGTTAGCTCTCATTAGAATGTAAATAGATACGTATATTTAAAACAGAGTTCTTGAAAGTTTAGAAAGAGATCTTTTGGCTGCGAATTTGACCATAGTAATATTCTCTCGCCTAGCAGTGCGACTTAGTTCTCCAGCGTTTGCCATTTTTCTGTCTGTAGTGAGTCCCGCATTTAACAAATTCGAGCCAGCGCTTGTTACGCTCTTTCGATTGCAGTTTTCAACAACTAATTTACTTAAATTTTAAATTCACATGTTTGTTAAATGATATCCCTTATACTGCGGAGACATTCTGTTCAGTTTAAAGTTTTCAATAAATTGGTTGTTTAAACTTTTTTCTGACTCACTTATTTAGATAGACTCGCCTGGCTCTGTTAATAGGGATTAAGAAATCAAGCTAATTACGGAGTGAAATCCACCAATGGAACTTCATAGAAGTTGAGATCAAAAGACGAGAAGAGTTGCAAAACAGCTTCAAGTGTAATTAAATTATCTATTCAAATGTAGATTTAGAACCAGTTAGAACTTGCAAGAGTTGATGAATGTGTATTTTCAGAATGTTAGGTAGCTGCTTAGTATTTTCATTTGATAACTGAAAATTTGTTACTTTGTTTCGTATTAATTGTTGGCCTGTAAGTATTTGTTTCTTTTCTGTTCGTATTTACATAGTACTAAATATTAATGAAAAATGCCCTTGAAACGCAATTATCCATATAATATTGTATGCTGCAATTTTATTTTGTAAGAGGAAAGAGCTACGATTTTATTATAAAGGTTTTTGAATTTATGTCAATGCTTAGCCACTGGCCGGTGGACGTACGAACATAAGATCCCTAAGGGAATTTTTTTGCTATTGACTTTTCCCATCATGGATTGGATATTCTAAAAAATTGAAAGTGTGATTTTCGGACCAACAAGACTTGGTCCGAAAATCACACTTTCAACTTTTCTGCTGCCAAAATTATTCAAAAAACATCTTCCATTGGTGAACTGGATTTTCTAGAGGTATTTCACATTCAAAAAAATCTTTCTGTTCTAGTTAACGACCCTAATTCCAATCCATCTTTGCCTTCAGCCTTTAAAGAAATTATGTTTTAGTCCTGGTTTCATCAACAGATGGCACCAGTAGCTTGTCTCCTGTCCAGACTTTCTTATCTTGTCTCATTCATTTGTGCTTTTGCAGCTCAGGATAGTGGTGTGGTAAAACCATCGAAACTAGTCCTGTAAAAATTTGAAAATATAACGCTGATTTTTGTTGTTTGACTTCTAAATTAATATTTGTTCGGCGTGTTATTGTACCTTAACATATGTATACTTAAAGCAAAAATTATGCAAAACATATTAGCTTAAAATTTAACATATTAGCATATAATATATTAACATATCAGCATATAATATATTAATATATCAGCTTCAAAGCTGCAAACGTAGCAACAGTTTACAAGACACTATCCTTCTGGAAGTTTTTCCCACAAAATGGTAGCCATGTTTTTATTACGAGTTAGCTAAGTAATGTAGTATTTATTTAAACTTTTGGTTTCTTTGGTATATCTTTTATGTTTTACAGGACAAAATTTTAAACCTAAAGTTTACTTTCATCGTAAAATTATTTTTGCAAATATGTTTCTTAGGTATGTGTTTCATTTTTTAAGTGATTTTGATTTATTGCAAATAATATGTCAATATAATTCAGATGTTTTTCCAATATTTTTACAAAACGTTTTCGTAGAAGTCAGAATAGTGTCGAGATATTTTTTTAGTCTACTTGAGACTCAAAATGAACTGAATTTAATTTAGATATCTATAAAATCGAATTTTCACTCAAGTATTCTGGTTAGACGAAACACGATTCAGATTTCCTTAATTGTTGGTGATTGCATCAAAGGGGTGAATACCGCTTGTAAAGTCAGCGTTTTTTCAAGGAACCAGCAATAATTTATTTAATATTTTATATTGCATCTTTAACTGATCAGTATCTTCAGTATGTAACAATAGTGTTGTCATTACAATAGACTTTTACTCTACTTTTTCCAGGATGACAATCTCTCCATTTTGTAAAAACAGATAGATACATAGACAAATATAGATGTATAATTTTAATCGGGAATAGTCTCTTAACTCTCTAATTTAATACGGATGTTCCCCCTTTCCATCCTTTATAAAACGCCGGTGAAAAAAATAATTTGCAAACTAAAATTCAAACAATCAATATCGAAACTTTTAATGGCTAATGAGAAAATTGCAAACCATAACTTTAACAGCAGAAACAGTAATATAAAAAAAGTGTTATTTGTAGCATCACATTATTACGTAAGATAACTGCAGATTGTAGATATAAATTTTATAGTATATGTGGATGTATAATATAATGTACCAAAGCATTATATTATATTGCAATAAGTTTAGTGCATCTTGTTATTATAATAAATTGCTTTATATTATCATTTACTGATTTCATTAGGTTAGCATAAAACTCATGGTCATAAGCTGATAAACTATTAAAGTGACTTTATTGCGTAATTACTTGAATATTCGAAGTATTACTTTCATCTCAAGCAAAATGCACTATTAATGAAAAAATAGGGAAATAAATCTTCAAAAGATGTTCGGATGCGCAAGTTGATGAAATGTATACAATGTGTTTAAAAAGGAAAATTATACTAGACTTAAGACTCTTGTTGATGATGAAAGAGTTAATGAATGGAAATGTAAAGAACCCATCTGTATCATGTGTAAGAAAATCCAAAATGCCCACATCTTCATAATTCTACCGAAAAGAGTCAACTCAAAAACTACTGAACAGTATTAAGATAATTTCAAAGAACTAGCTACAGCATTCATAAACTATGTTTTAAAAATGTAGCATTTATAACTGCTTAGTCTTATATGTCTTCGTAAATCACTATTTATGTGAAATAATCTGGATATTTTTAAAGCTAGTGGAACACTGCTAATATTGCATTAGTCTATTTTTAGAGTTAGCGCCGTATCATTTTCCAGCTATCGGTGACTTTAATTCGGTTTCATATTGTTTCTCGCTTTTTTCTTATTCATCTTCTTCGAAGTATGAAAATGTAATTCTTTTTTGCTTCTGAAATAAGCAGTCAACAAACAGATGAATAACAGAAATTTAGAACAAAATATTAAGTAGAATTATAACTTCTACGTAAGAACAAAGATCTAATTCCCCTCTATGTGTTCCAAGAAACTTCCGGCATATTTCCTTTGCTGGAACCATCCTTTACGGAGAATTGCAATATAATTAGGTTTTCCTAATTACCATCCAGACTTTGCAAAATAGTTAACCTTCATTATTTCTCTACCTGTAAATTTAAGTCTTATATTCTGTGTCAGTTTAGAAGAATATTTGCGCATTCTACTGAATAATCTTACTTTCCTAAATCTGAAGAATATTTTTACTTCCAAAGTTTTACTTTAAGCCTGTATAGCCTGAATTTATTCCATTATATCTGCTTAGCTGAAAACACTCAGCTAATATTAAATTAGTTCAATATTAAAGACGTATCATTTTCCAACTCCCGACCGCTTTAATTCTGTTTAATGTTTTTCCCTTTTATTTCTTATTCAGCTTCATCAACTTCTGAGAATTTAATCCTTTTGTTGCTTCTAAAAAAAGCAGTCTCAAAAGAGACAAAATCTTTCATAATCATGATCTTTCTAATGCTTTTAAATACATAAAATACAAACATTTGCTCGAAACTTTTATTACCCAGGATATTAAGTGTCTAATCTAGTCTCTCTAATCCCCTGCCAGTCAATGGTTTGGAATTATATACACATATTAGTTTTTAAAAGTATTGCGCTATATTTTCGTATTTTCAAAACTAAGTCTGATACGTACAAATGGATGTATTTTTGAAATCAAAATCCAAAATATATCTGACAGTAGGCTCAATAAAAGAATAAGAAATGGAACATTTTCTCCTTCTTCTTTTGGCCAGTATGTTTATTAAATTTTATTGGGCATATGTCCTGCAGATGCCCCTGTGGACATAATAGATATTCATATTTTTTAAATTTATGTCCATCGTTAAAAATAATAAAACCTAGGAAGGGATCATTTCAGACGTAAGTGTCACACTGAATTATTTTCATTACTGAAGGCCTTGGGGCCTGTACTTGTAGTTGTTTCACACCATTATCATTGGTTCTTCACAGGTACTACTGATATAGGTCTAATCATATCATAAGCTAATTTTTGTCCCTTCATCCTTTTTCCCAAACCAATTCATTTTATATATACCATCAAAAATAAAGATCTTTATATTTCCTGAGGCTTAGCGCTTTCTGTATAGAACCATATTTTATACTAAACTATATTACTCATACATCGCGAAGCAATTATCGTATTCGAAAATAGTATATAGTTTATAAAAAAATAGTTTATAAAATTATTGTATTCGAAACTTAGTGAACGGATGTAACTGAGAGTTTCAAAAGTTGAAAATTTCTGAAAAAATTAGTGTCTTAAACTTATCATCCGTATTCAAATCAGCTTATAATCAATGTTGAAAAAATCAGTGTCTTAAGTGAGCTTAAGCAATCAATTTCAGTTCTTTTTTAGTCTGTTTTCACAAAACTTAGAATCCCGTTTATGTAATAGAAACCAGGTCTTATTCGTTGAACAAAGGCTGCCTGAAAAATTGACCCAAATATTTTCCGTTTAGTTTTCATTCAAACGTTTGGCTGCAAAACACTTTAAGGGACATTTATAATGATTTTTATTATTAAAAAGAAAATACTAGTATTGTTAAATATATATAAGTCTCTTAGAGAATATTTAAAAAAAAAAGATGTTAGTGTCAATAAGAATATTGCATTTCATATGGGTAAATACAATAGAAATGAACTATAAAATCCTAATCGATTGTTCTTACATAACTCATAATTTCCTTAGTGATCTGGCATTTAATTATCCTTTTGATTTATAGCCTGTAATTTTTTTCGAAATAGACAAACAGTAGTCAGTGTGTTTTGAATAAACAGCAATTTAGAAGAAATAATTCGAAGTAGTTCTAATTAATTCTTTTGAAAACTTTCAGCCCCTTAAAACTTATTCGTCTGGGATTAACTACTTTTATTACTTCAGAAGAGCGACAATCTCGGAAAAATAATTTTGCACAGAGCTAATGGATAATCAATAAAATTTAGAAAAGTTCTTGATTACTCGTGAAAGCAAAGTCACCAGTTTGTTTTTGTAAATGTTTTCACTTCTTGAAAAGACTAAATTTCTTCTCGCTTTAATTAATTACTTGTTTTTTTCCTATTAAAATGCATTCAGAAGAATTGCGCACGGAAGTTGTTTTAAGTGATCAAAATTAGTATTTATTTTCCGCAGTATCCTTTGATGATCAGACTTAATGTCACGTGATGTTAATAATTATAAATGACTCTGAGAAACTAATTCATCATGGTTATTGTTAGGTATAGCATTATAGTTGTGAAGAATAGACCGACAGTCATTTAGTCCACCACTAAGCGAACAGATAAACCCGCCGAACAACTGGTAGTTCGACTCAGGTTTGAATCCCGGAAATAGCTGGTTGTGTGGGTGCCTTCGTTGTTTCCTCATGCCGTAGGTAATCTTTTTACTTCATTATACCAATCGCTTATCCGGAGATAAAATTTTTATCTCAACATAATAATTTAAATTTGACCGAATATCTGAATAAACACATTTTTATTCAAAATCTGAAAATTTTTATTCAAAGGTTCACACATTTTTATTCAAAAGTTCATTAGAACTCTTAAAAGAACGTAACAAAAATCAAGAAATTACTAACTATTATACATACATAACTGCAGCAAAATTCAAGATATTATTTCCTGTAACCAACCATAAAAAACAGGGTAATGATTTTAAAAAAGAATTTATGATTTCAAATATTTAAATTTAAATATAACAGTTTCTTAAAACTGAATGGTCTACTGAAAAACTAACTTCGGAATTAAATGATTAACTTTAAGCCATAGTAGAAGAAGAATTCGTTTAAAACCAAATATAATCAAAAAATTACTTAATTCATACTAGAAGAGAAGAAAAAAATTATAAATAATCTCCTGAGGAAATGATTATTGATTGTCACTGACACTCAAAAACCAATAAGTCTAAAATTTTACTAAACATAATGTAATAACAAATTTGTGACTTTATATCTGAGTTTAACAGCATTTTAGAAAACATTTCAAGGAGAAGAAAAAATTACCTTCAGGATATGTTAATAGAGTATTCCTTTAGGTATATCATAAAACAAAATTATTTATTTAAAAAAGGCATAAGCTATACAGAAAATATAAAAACGCGGGTAATTTTGCGACGGGAGTTTTAAAATATGACTTCCCTAATTGGATAAGAAAACAGGAAGTTAACTATTAAAATGTTCTCCTTAGGAATAATTTTTTACCGATACCTTAAACTATGAAAATTAAAAAACGCGTATCTTCGCAAACACTTTGCTAAAACTCAAGGAAAAAATTTAATAGTGAAGGGAGGGAAGTTCCGTTTTCTTCGACTGATAAATGAAAGTTTTATTTTGTCGCGGTAAGGAAATGAAGCATTAGACTCAAATCCTCCTTCAGGTTTCCGATGTTGCGAGTCATTTGCATATACGATAGCTTAAGATCACGTGTCATGCTTCTAACCAATAGTGTAATATGTGATATCCAATAAAGTGAAATGAATAATTTAACTCACAATGAAAGATTCTCATAAATATTCATCAGGTGTTGACTGAGCAAATAAATAGACCAGTAGAAATTTAAGATTTATGCAGAAAAATGACGTAGGAAAAGACTATAAATCTTATTCTCCGAGATATGATATTCCTGAAAAAATGTTTTGCGACAAGCATTTCTAAGAAGAGTAAACAGGGGTAATAAAAATTTAATATTACAAAAGTGAAGAAATTTCCATCCTAATTTATAAGTACTGCTTGTGTACCTTGATAATATTTTAAGAGAAAAAAATGTAGCCCAGCTTTCTTTTTTTTAGTTTGTATTACTCTGACGAGCAATTCAAGTACCATCTTTTTTAGAATAGATGCCGTCATGGAGAAGTTTCTAAGGGAATTTATCTCATTTTCACCATGTACACGCTCAGGGCTTTATAACTTCGACGTGGTTGAACAATCAAAGTAAAAAAATGCAGTTATGTGTTTTATATAAATTTGATGCATTTTAAAAATTGAAATTCTTAACGAAAGAGAAATAAATTTTCAGTAGTAAACACGGAAAAGATCACTTTACAGTGAAAGAAACGAGAAACTATATCTGTAATACAGCGCTTCTAAATGCTAATAAAATTTATTACTGCAAGCAACACAACTCTTATTGATAATGTGATTAGCATTACCGGCAACTGTATCATTCAGCCCGGGTTTGCATCCCGCAGAAAGCTTAGATGTTTGCAAATGCAGAGTGATATGCGTCATGAGGGCACTTATAATACATGAACAGCCGAAAGTCCTCTCAAGTGGCTTGGTAGAAGAGAAATAGCTGTAACCAAAAATAAATTAACTTACCGGTGGAATCAAAAGAGCAGCCATTATGATGTTTTTGAAATTATTCGAGAAAGTAATGTGTTTTTGGCATCCAATTATCATTTTATGTTTCTACGCGGTTACATATAAGTTCCAAAAGAAACGTACAAATAAATAAGACATGTAAAAAGAAGTGCAACGCGCATAAAAAAATATATATAGTTGTTTCAAGTGTATGTGTCACGAGTCAAAATCATGAGTCATCATGCATGAAAGGCAACTCCCCTATATGTTTCTCTGTAGGTATGAGGATTGCATTGTTATAGTTATTCTAATGTCTTCGGAGAACCCTAAAATAACTGCTGGGCTATGTTGAATCAGAAAATTTGCGTGTTTTCTATTAATTTTTAATTTTATCTTGCATACTTAACCTCTCTTGGTGCCGGGACAACTAAAAAAAACACAATATTAAAATACTCATAAAATATAAATTGAGTTCATAAAATCAAATCATAGAGACTGGTGTTTGAAACAAAAATAATTAATACCTTAAGCTAGATTAAATTTTCATAAATCCTCAACACAGTAAATTACGTTTTATCATATCAACTCTCAACTCTTAAGTCCAATGAAATGAAAAATTCTCCCTGGTGTTTTGTTAAACTCAAAATATTAATATTCATGTAAAATGCATTACTGACACAAAGTCATCAACATGCTATCTCTCACTAAACTAACTAATCAGCTTTGCTTCATGCAAACACATAAATTTCAATACAACCTTAGAGATAGCCACAAACACATAAAAGTAAAACACAGAACAGTTCAAAACACCAGGGAGAAATAAATCTCACACACTAAGAAGTCAAAATACCAGTTCAGTTAAATTAATAAATCTGATCGTATAGTCATAAATAACATTAAATTTCTCCTACGCCCGCAATAAACTACCCAGGTTCGACTGGAAGTTTAACCATGTTTTCCGAAAGGATCACTTGAGTGACCTACAGTAGACCACAAGATAAAAAACACAAAAAAATACAATAGTAAATCAATAAAAAACATTTATTTAATATTCCAAAAGATTATCCATTCAGAATAGCTGGCCAGACTACTCCTACAAACATTTACTAAAAATTACTCACAAATCTTCATGCGACAATCTGTACCATGATCAATATTGTATCCAAAATTATTACTTATATACCTTACAATAATTTCGTAATTATCGCTGAACCATACTAAGTAGTCTGAAACAATTTTTTTTATTCTTTAAATATTTCAATATCTTACCAAAATCTTAATGAAACAATTTGCAATTTCTATTAATTTTAGAAGGATACTCAAGCGTTTAAACTCACATATACAAATATTTTAAATCAGTTTTCGTTAAAGACGAAGCCCTTTTTCCTAATAATCAGTTTCTCAAAATCCCAAATCAATTAAGGGCAATAAGTTTGAGGACACATATAGAATTAAATACAAAATCAAAAAAATAATAAATCAGTTAAGAGTAATAAGTTTGAGGACACATAGCGACATAGAATTAAATATAAAATCCAAAAATAATCAACTCACGGTGGAGAAAGGATTCCAGTCCAGATTTCGTCTTCCTATTGTGTACGAAACGCACGTAAAAGAAGTTCAAAAATTTTTCTTCATCAATGCTGCACCAATTTGTCAAGTCACCTGTTGGGAAAACCTTCCTCATGGATACAGTCCTTCTGCATGCAAGGAGGTCCAATTTAACATGAATGTTCACCAACATTTCGATAATGTTCTCAACAAAGATAAGTGCAAGCCGCAGTAATCTGTAAATGAAAGCCTACCGACTCTTCAATGATGTTCTCACTGAAGATAAGTTCAAGTCGCAGCAATCGCAGGTGAAGGACGTTTTTCACCTATTTTTTATCAGTAATCTGGAACTAGAGCGTGAGCTTTAAATCACATTTTTCCTCAAGGAAAAACCACCAGTGAGAATTGGACATAGCCGTAGACCTCCAAAAAGATTCGCCGACGACGATACGATGGGAGCCCGCATCGTTCTCGGGCCAATTCTCACCCCGAAAATTCGCCTGTAACCGCAGCCGTACCAACAGATGCCCCGGGGGGCGCCGCCGGGCTCTCTCTCTCTCTTCTCAAGAAAGACTCGAAACTAAGACAAATCTTCAAAAAATCCCCCTCTCGCCACGGGAGCGACCAAATTTAAAACCTCGCGACGCACAAAATGTGGACCGCCTCTATAATTACTATTGGTTAAAAAAATCCATAAAATTAAAATTCACCAATGCTACACAAAACAGTAACCCTCTCTAACCACTAGGAACAGACCAATAAATACCCAACAAAATTCTAAGAAAATCAGTCCTATCTTTTTACAGTGACAAACCCCTATTTTTCAAGCTCAAAAACTAAGGGAAATGTTTACACCGTAAATCGGTTAACGCATGCGACACCCTGAATATTTTCCCACATAATTCTATCAAGAATGGACGCCGCCAGAGCTGTTCGCCTATGAACGAGAAAAACACATGTTCGCCCTCGTAAGATAAGGGGACGAAAAATGCAGCTGGCCGCTGACCCTTGACCCCGAAATTCTCCTCCCGTGAGAACGCAAAAACTGGCTATTGCTGTACAAGCTTTTCTGCTAACTTAAAGAAATTTTACACAAATCAAAAGAAATAATTTAGCAACAGTATAATTTAAAAATTACAACTCAAACATGAACATTAAAATTTCACTATTCACTGTAAGTTAATAAAATTAATAAGCACTGTAAAATAATGCTTAAAAAATCTACACAACAGCTATGTAAGACCATTCTGCTCTGCATTTAAAGGAATAAAATGATCGTCATTGTCGTACTAATTTAAAACCGTCTTGACACATCTTCCATATACCTACATCATTGTTAAACTGCTGCGACTGCAATGAAAACAGCCTAAAACGCCAATTTAATCTCTCTCTTTTTGAACTACCTCTCACCAACCTGAAGCTAAACCTTTGTATTAAGTTGTAAAGACGTATATGAGACCTCGAAAGCAATTTGGATCAATGGAAAAGTGAAAGATATACCTAAAATGAGAAATGACAGACGATTTCCCACATGAATTTCCTTGCAAAATTCAATCTGCGATTTGTTTCTGTTTACAGGATATTGTTTCTTTCTGGATGGCTGCAGAATATTGCTTCCAAAATGCTAATTTTACCTTTAGGTAAATGTTGCTCAAGCTAATTTGTGTATGTTATATAAATATCATTCCATTTTGGTAGATTGATCTTATTTTCTGGTACTATGTCTAAATTGTTACTAGGATTTCAATTTCAAACCCCCAACAAAGGAAATAGAGAGCCTTTTAAAATTATTCAACAGTTTCACTATAAAAACGCAGAAATAGCTTTGTTCGAAATTCTTTGAAATTTTATAACTTGTCTTTTCTAAATTTCTGAAATCAGTAAAATAGTTATAAAATTCAATGTATGTATTTTCTGTTTTAGTTGCAATTCAGATTTCCGTTATTTTTTACGCAGTTTTCTGAAAATCGAAAAAATTTCATTTGTTTTATCGTCTCTAAGATTAATTTCATTGACGTAAGAACACACACATGTATGTTAAACTAATTAACTAAAGTCATCTTTAGTCAAACTGTAGAGTCATTAGTTTTATCGGAGCAAGAAACATGAAAAATGAGCAATACTACAAAACTGTCGCTAGGACTGGAACTCCGGACACCCCGCTTCCTAGCCGAATTTGTTTTCAGCTACGCCTAAGAGGCACGTAATAAGGAGAAAGAAAATACCTTACATTCCAAATATTGAAGCTTCAAAAAGAGAGACCTTACTTTGCCAATTGCTGCAAAATACTTTAGGAATAAGTTTCTACGAGTGATAAACATTTATTGCAGATCCCACTTGAAGGGCGAATGGAAAACAGGGACTCAATCGTCAAATCCTGGTGATGAATAATTATCATCCACCTCATTTTAGTTAAGGCACCATTTGTAGAGTCATTAATTTTATCACAGCAAAAAACATGAAAAATGAGCAATGCCTTCCCCGAGATTCAAACTCCGGGCCTCCCAACTGCTAGCCGGACGTGCTTTGAATTACGCAAGAACGTCACGGCAAAGAGGCAGAAAATACCTTACTAAACAACTACAAGTAGAGTTTTAACTTTCAAATTAAAACATCGTTTTGTTGACTTAAAATAACTCAATTAATTAATTAATTAATTATTTAATCACTCATAATACAACTGGGAGTATTCGTTGAGACTGAAACTGAGAACCGCAGTTGATTCCTAAAAAAGTCATATAAACCGCAGTATAGCAGAAAAATTTCAGCTGTAGCTCAAAATAAACAAGGAATTATAAGAAAAATCGGGCAAATAACATAAAGAGAGAAGGAAAGCATTCCTTTCTTAATTTTCCGTTTACTTTGTTGCTTTATAATTTGCTCTTACGCAAGCATGTGTATACTCTAGTAGCAGTTTTTAACTATATGATAGTCATCTATTGCAGATCAATAAAGATAGTTAAACAAGTTTCTTTGCTCCCTAATAGGAAGACCATATTAACTGATTCCTAAAGTATTTCTAAAAATTTTGTAGCAATTAACAAAGTAAGGTCTCTCTTTTTGAAGCTTTAATATTTGGAAAAACTGAAATTTTAGCTTATTTTATTCATAAATGAAAGTACCTTAAACGATCCTGACAACAAATGTACTACCTTTTAATTTTCTTCCTTAGTGATACACATTTCTAATAAAAAGTTTGTTTTCACGTTCATTTCTTGACCCCTGGGTGTTTAATATTCTTTTTCGCAAGATAATATCACCATTGCTGAGATACCCTGACGAAAGTGTATTGAGAAAATGATGTGCTATCGATGACAAGAAATCTCGTAGCGCAAGATTTATAGTCTGTTTATCTACAATGCATATGTTGGAGGATTTTCTGTATTTAATACATCCAGACATTGCATGAAATCGGAAGTAAAATGCATACTTTAGAATCTTTTATATAACTATAAAAGTGAATGTGATTTGAATGTCTTCCCCTGTTCTCTTATTAAAAATCTGGTTCTTCTGAAATTTATAAGAATCTACAGTAGACGCCGCTTAATATGATGGCTGTTAATATTATCATTTGAATATCGTTATCGAATTGTTTCTACACAGAAACATGGAAAATTCATCGCTTATTGTGATCAACAAGTTAATATGATTTAGTTTTCATAAAGTGAATTTTTAAACTGAAGTAAAGTCGCCAAGTAAAGGCCAAATAGACTATAAAAATTTCCAAGTGACAGAAAAATGTCGCCAAGTAAATCTCCAAACAGTTAAGTTTCGACTTTAGTCAACCATTTAAAATTAGGTAAAAAACAGTCTTAGTTTGATGCAGGTATTGAATAATTCTATCTATTTTAGGGCATACAGACACAGGTCCCTCTTCTGTAGAAGAAAAAAAAAATGTTGCACACTTATGTCTTTTTCCCCCTTAATTTAAAATTTTTCATTGGTATATTATCTGCCAATGAGGGATGCTATCCGATTTATTAAGAATACAACATCGGTCTAATAATTTCCAGAGACGTTATGAACAATTCATTAATGAACTTTTTCATTAAAGATATTATAAATAGTTCATAAACAAAATTTTGAATTTTCCTAATTAAAATGCTGGGAAAGTATCTAATTATATATTTCTAGTTTTTTGTATTAAATTATTAGTTGCATGCCATTGCAGTTACATGCCAATTCATTTCTGATATTAAGCATATAAAAGCACATAATCAGTATATAAGGTGTTTCTCACACCTTCTTCGCATGCCTTCGTGGTGTAGCGGTCAGCACGTTTAACGCAAAGCCGAGAGGTCCATGGTTCGATTCCCGGCGAAGGCGTTGCTCATTTTTAATGTATCCTGCTTCGAAATAACCTAATGTCTCTACAAATGGCGCCCGAACTAAAAGGTGGTAGACGATGATTCTCCACCACCACGATTTGGCGATTGGAGCCCCTAATCCCCAGTCGCTCTTTAAAAAGGGGAGTATATAAGGTTTTTCTCCCGCCTTCTTCGCATGCCTTCGTGGTGTAGTGGTCAGCACGCTTGACGCGTAACTGAGAGGTCAGTGGTTAGATTCCCGGCGGAGGTGTTGTTCATTTTTTATCACTTCTGCTTCCGAAATAACCTAATGACTCTACAGGTATATGATAATAATTGCATAAGATTGAATAATGTACTTCTGCAGGGCAAATAATTAAAAAAGAAAACCATATTTAGTTTAGTGGTAATTATTGAACTTAAATTTTACGAAATAACACCTTGGAAAGTAGTTAACGAAGGCTGATTATTATTCCGGAGTCGAATGGGAGGATTCAACCCAGGCGTACGGCTTGACTATTTGTGTATTTTCTTCCTATGGTGCTCCGCTTGCAAAGTTCTTGGTTGTGAGACGACCAAATGACCGATGGATTCGACCATTTCTTACGAATGCCTGAGAAGCAAATGTCCTTCCATTTTGGGGGAAGAGGTGCTTTATAAAATACTCTACAATCCCTAACTTGGTATGAGAAGGAACTGCAATTAACCTTCCACTTGTACCTTCATTTCTGATGACTGAACTCATATTTTCTAGAAATAATCATCCCTAAAGATATTCATGAATTTATAACTTTGTTTTATAATTTATACTTTAACAAGTGAAATACTAAAGAGTAGTTATCATTTCAACATCTGTGGAGATATCGAGTTCTTATCCATTCGATAAATACAGCTACGAAAATTATACAGAGTACTTGTAGTCAAGAAAAATAAAAATTCATTGCATTCTTTTCACATGCTTAACATCATAGTGATCTGAATAATTTGCAAAGAAAGTTAAACTCATTCTGATTTTTCAAATCCTAAGAACGCTTTAAAATTTAATTATCCTTTAATAGGCAAAATGTCTTGTTGTACAGAAATACTTTATTAAAAGTTATTCTTTTTCTTTTTTAAAAAACTGGGCTGAGGAAGAGAACAGTTGACTTAATCCGTTTAAAAGTTCTGCTTTTCCGAGTTCTTGCACATGAAAGACTGGATAATTCTTGACCGGTAATCAAAGACACTACAAGCAGCAACCTTCCGACTTATAAAAAATCAAATTTAAAACCTCTAAGGATGAAATGTTGAGAGCTCTGAATGCAGTCTGTGACAACACGATAGTCCAAACAGGCAGTTATATACCTATAGTAGTCTGACAAAAGTTCGTGCAAGACAATGAAAATTTTATCCTAATCGTGTTAAAACTGGATCTCACCTAGCAAAGGCAAGATCACTGAAACATCCAAAAAACTCCAGGCTGGATTCTTCCCAGACGTTCTAAATAAATAGAATGTTCAATACACGCAGTTCATTGAGATTGCAGTGCTAGGATGAAGATAACAAATCTCACTCTGCAGGAAAATACGAAAAACCTGAAAGAATCGGAAGGCATCGTACGTGTGTCTCTCTGCCTTGAAAAGGGGAATGAAAATAATGCCAGTCATAATGCTCCGCTAAGTTGAGGCCCACCATCGGACGAGAGGTAAAGTAGCTGAACACTGGTAGTTCAGTCCGAGGTTTGAACCCGGCGAATGGTCTGGCTGCATGGGCGTTTTCGTGGTTTTCCCCATGTTCAACATGTATACGAGCCAGTTTCCCTTAGTAAGTCCGCCCACCAGCGGCCGAGCGGTAAAGACGCTGAACACTGGTAGTTCGGTCCGAGGTTCGAATCCCGCGAACGGGCTGGCTGCATGGGCGTTTTCGTGGTTTTTCCCATGTGTAACGTGTATACGAGCCAGTTTCCCTTAGAAAGTCCTCCACGAAGGCATCCCTCCCTTTAAGCAGATAGCCCTTGTGTGCTTTGCCATAACTGAATAACCTAACCTAACCTAACCCTTAGTAAGTCTTTCACGAAGGCATGCCTTCCCTTAGGAAGATAGCCCTCGAGGCTTTGTCATAATCACTTAAACCAAACCGCTAAATTGAAGAAAATAGTGTATAGCCGAGTCAATAGTGAGAAAATTGGGCGGTAGAACCATCGGATCATCCTTTACCCGAAAGTCCAGAAACAATCCAAATTTAAACTATCTCCCTGGCGATTTAACCTCAAAGAAACTTATCAACCACGATACAGATCTCAAAGAAACTTAACATGGGTGTAAATCCTATCATGAAAACTCGAGGAAGAAAAATTCGTTGTAAAACTCACAGCAGGCTTGACTTTAATGACTTTGCCAAAGCTCTGCCGACTGCAAAGCTGCAGTTGATCCAGCCAGGAACTCTACAGTGCAACATGGATAGATGCTCTCCTATCAAAATGGCATTTTGGGATGCCTAGAACCTCACCATGAAAATCCAGAAACTACATTAATTCCCAGTGCAGCAAGATCTAGACATATGTCTTATTAATGAAAACAGAACTTAAATCTATATTTTAGGACCATCTGTACATAATTTGTACATAGCACTTCAAACTGCACAGAGTGGTTTGCTAGTTACTTCTATAGAACTGTACGAATTGGAATATCCTAAAAAATTATGCGATCCTGCTATCAAAAAAATTTATTAATGACACAAATCACAAAACATAATAGGTTGGAACAATTAGCTTCCGGATGTTTTACTCATAGCGATCTAAGCACAGATTTCTGTAAACTTTTAAGGCTTAACAAAAAAAGTAGAAACGAACGAAAACCTTTTTACCAAACTGAATCGAATGCTGACTGTTAGCTATATAAAGAAGCGCCAGTTCCTTCAGAACTCTGTAGGAACGACTGGGGCAACTTTGGCGGGATGCCTGCCAACTTCCATGATTCAATGGTAGACATCTTTCACGGTTGGCGGAATAACACATAAGTACCAAATAAATTAAATGTAATTAACCAAAACTTAGCGTTCTTTACTAAAGTATTGATTAGTTAATTTCTAAGAGTATTAATTCGATTAATTATTTATTTAAAATTTGGTTAATCAAAAAGAATGCTAAGTGTCCCAGTGAATTGGCTTCCTTTTAAATGATATGTAAGATTATAAGTCTACTTACGAAATATTCTCCAGAACTCCGTAGGAACGACTGGGCAACTTTGGCGGGATCCCTGCCAACTTCCATGATTCAATGGTAGACATCTTTCACGGTTGGCGGAATAACACATAAGTACCAAATAAATTAAATGTAATTAACCAAAACTTAGCGTTCTTTACTAAAGTATTGATTAGTTAATTTCTAAGAGTATTAATTCGATTAATTAATTATTTAAAATTCGGTTAATCAAAAAGAATGCTAAGTGCCCCAGTGAATTGGCTTCCTTTTAAATGGTATGTAAGATTATAAGGTATTTCTCCCGCCTTCTTAGCAGGCCTTCGTGATGTAGAGGTCAGCACGCTCGGTGCGTATTCGAAAGGTCCGTGGTTCCAGTCCCGGCCAGGGCATTGCTTATTTCTTCAACTTCCAGCATCAAAATAATCTAATCAGTCTACAGTGGCGCCAGAACTAAAAAATGTGGTGTATGATGAATCGTCACCACCAGAATTTAGCGATTGGGTCACCTAATCCCCAGCTTCCCTTTAAAAGGGGGAGTATATAAGGTATTTCTCCGGCCTTCTTAGCATGCCTTTATGGTGTAGTGGACAGCATGCTCGGCGCGTGTTCGAAAGGTCCCTGGTTCGAGTCCCGGTGAGGGCATTGCTCATTTTTCGCATCTCTTGCTTCGAAATCATACTAATATTTCCAAAAGGTAATAAAAAATTTATAGACTTTTTTCATTTGACCAGACTCCTCAAGAAAAAACCTTAATTTTGATGTTTATTGTCGAGTAAATATTTCGTGTGATCCCATTCCGTCTTTTACTTTCTTTCCTTGTAATTTTGGTTTTAGTTTTCTTAACCATGCCTGTATCCATCCATTAGTATGATACGAAACACGTACCAGACCATTCTGAGGAATACATGGTTTCATGGTTCAAGTTTTTATAATTCATGATACGTTTTTGCTTTTTTTTTTAAAGTTGTGTAGCGTATCTAGATATTCTGTCATGATCTTCCGAAGTAGGAAATATTGTATTGCCGAAAGATACTCTTTTGCGAGAAGTATTTGAAACTGCATGGATATCTCACTTAAAAATTGCTTGGGCAAATATCTTAAACAGAGAGATTGTTCCCTTAATCTTTTTCGACATAAAGTCAGTTATTTAGAGTATATATTTTTTCCTTCATATGGTATGTGCTCCTGTATTATAACTTCATCAACCCACATTAATATCTTTTATATTAACAAGCCTCACTTACATGAATCAAATATTCTAAATACCGAAATGCATTTCAGTGAACAGCAGAAATTCCTAGAATCTTACATAATTATACTGCTGGCCACCCAAATTGCAACACCAAGAAAGACAAGAGTTATCAAAACAAAATTTATTTAGTAGATAACATGTTGACCAAGTATCAAATTAAATTTATAGACTTCTGTGAAGTGTGGTTCCTTCCAGAATCAGTAGCCAGAGCAGCCGCCATTGTTGGAGATCACCGCTGCCACACGCCTCGCCATTGATTCAGAGACTTTGGATGTGTTCTTGGGATACAGCAGACCAAGCAGCTTTCACACTTTGCCAAAGTTGATCTGGTTTGGTCGCTTGGGATGTAATCTGTGTCAATCGCTAAGCAACCATGGACCACATGTTTTCTATCGGCGAAAGATCCGGACAGCGAGCCGGCCACGGAAGCAATTCAATCTGACGATTGACTAAGAACCCTTGGACAATGCGTGCCACGTGTGGTCACGCATTATCCTGTTGAAATACGGCTGTGGGCAAGCCTTGAAGGTAAGGAAGGACAACTGGCTCCAACACCTCGGAGATGTAGCGCTGGATGTTTAAAGTACCGGCAATGCGTACTAGAGGAGTGCGAGAGTGATATTCAATACAGCCCCATACCATAATACCCGGTGCAGGACCAATGTGGTGGTGCATAACGCAGCTGTTCAGCATCCTCTCTCCTCGGTGTCTCCAGACTCGAATCCGACCATCCTGGTGTTGCAGATAGAAGCGTGACTCGTCAGTAGAGACAATTTCATTCCATTCTGCCGCCCACATACTTCTTTCATTGCCCCATTGGCGGCGGAGACGTCTAAGGTTCTGCGTCAAGGGTAGAAGAAGCAATGGACGTCTTGCGGACAGACCACTCTGCTTTAGACGGCGTCAAACGGTACGCGCAGACACTGGATGATGCGTTATAGACTGAATGTACTGTGCTATGGTTCGTGATGTGACTGAACGATACATCACTGCCATGCGCACAATATTCCTGTCTGTCATCACGTGAAGTGGTGCATTGAGGTGGATGCGATCGAACACGTCGATCCGTCGTACCCTCCTGCATCCAACGGTCACATATCCGCATTACAGTTGTTTGGTTTCGTCCAACTCGACTACCGATTTCCCTGAAAGATAATCCACACTCTCGTTAGGACACTATCCTTCCTCTGTCAAACTCGGAAACTTGATCAAACGATGATCGCTGTTTACTGTTTACTACGAGGCATAATTTATCGTTTTTTTGAAAAAAACCACAAGAAAAACATAACTGCCGAACTTGAAATCGTCGAAAACTCCAAACCTTAAATAGCGCTTTGAAGTGGCGCCACAGGCGCGAGTGATGTGCGTCTGCGCTGAAATTCTAATCATTTGCATATCTCACCTCTGTTAATGCATGTTGTAAATTTCATGTTATTTGCATGCTTCCTTTAGGGTGTTGCATTTACGGTGGCCAGCAGTGTGGTTATAATGTCTTATATATATGTAATATAACTGCTCCATTATTGTAATAAGACTGCGTCATTATTGTAATACGATGACTTGAAGAAAGAATGTTGCAACGGATTTGACTTGATGGTGAAGCGTTAACTGCGTAGTCAGAAAGATGGGTCCATAAACCAAAAAACTTCCAGACGTGGCCATTTCGAAACATAATTTTTATTCCATGATAATGCACATCATCACTATGGGAGCGCTATGCACCCCACAATTTTATACAGCTTAATATCTTTTTAAACGAGCACGAAATTAGAGAAACGAACTTTGCATGGCAAGCGGCATGGCAACACAGCTAAAAGCAGCTGAAGAAAACAGCGAAGAGATGAGAGAGTTGCTACGTAATTACGCCTTTTATACCGAATTCCATTTCAGATCACATGATAGATAAATGCCCAAATGCTGGGTTCAGATTTCATCGATAAGTGCGCAACAGAGTTTAATTAGAAAAATTATTGCTGTTATTTTTAGAATGAAAACGGAAGTTATTAAAAGGCTATTATTAATTTATTATTTGAAAGATAGATTAGATATTTAATATTGTTGCGAAAAATTCGGCGGTTGCGCCTGTATGTAAGCTTTCCGGCATAGCACTAGGGTTGCCATAAAATAGTGTATGGTAGGATTGCCAGATTGGCGACTTTATCGCCCATTTGGCGACCAAATTGGCGATATTCCATGGTCCAATCGGGAAGCTTCTAGAATAACTTCCTGTCGAGATATTTCTCGAAACGTGTGGAACTTAATGAAAAGCTATATAAACCCTTGCGTTTCTGAGAGCAGGCAGGTTGCGAGTAAAGTGTGATTAGTTGTGAGAATTGTCTGAATAGCTGCTGTGAGTGCTAAGCTACGCGAGAGTTTTGTGAACGGAAAGCGATCGAGATAGTGTTTTGCCGTGAAGCTACCTTTACAGTATAGCTTGACAGTGTATTGGTGATTGTTCCACGGTGTTTATTATAAGTTTAGTGTTGCCGTGAAGCTACCTTTACAGTTACAGCCTGAAGCTGTGTTGCTGATTGTTTCAGCGTATTTATTGTAGATTTTCGACGCTTTTAAAGGTAATTTTGGAACTGTGCTGTAAATAGTGATTCCTGTAAATAAATTGTGCTTTTTATTGTTCTGCATCGTGTTTTCATCGGATACTCTCAAATCCACGAACCCGTAAAATGCAACAATATCTTACACTTAATCTATAACAAAATACGATAGCTGCTTTAAGAATAATTGGCGACCTCAAAAATTAACATTCTAGATTTGGTGCTCTCCCCCAAAGTTCATCCTTTCTCCCAAATTCGAGATCATTCCAAATTATATAATACTGCTTGAAAAATGGAACTAAAACCCAAAATTAATCAATCACAGTTTAGCTGTACTTTGTGCACCTATGTTGTATAAATAGTTAATAATTGAGTAGTATCTCTCTTTTTCGCCTCTTCGCTGCGTGCTGACAACTTGTTGCTCAGCCTCTGCTAGCTGTTCGCTATTAATTAAAATGTAATTGCATATTTAAAAGGGGAGCGTTTAACACCTCTAGTCTTCTACAGTTATGCATTAAGAAAATTGTCGCTCAAGAATAAATTATGTTTAACTAATCAAGCTGGTCGTGGTTCTAAAATTCCATCCGATCATCCATTACGCCATAATGTTCAGTCATCTAGGCAGAAGTTTTTTCGGCTATGCCTAAACTGCATTGTTTTCATCTTCCGCCAAAAATACAATTATTGCATACAATTAAAGTATATATATATATATATATATATACTTTGTAAAGGAATAAAAAGGAGAGGCAAAATCCTGTCTACTGATAGTAAGATTTAAATAGTAAATGTTTCAGTTTTTCAATTTCTTACCCTGTTTAAAAACATCCGAAATTGTGAGGAATCAAGTACAAACTGTTGGCGCAAATATTGCTTCATGTAGAATCCTAGACAATTCAAGAATCAGAAAACACATCAGAATTCGCAAGCCAGTCAGAGTACCAGTCTCTAGGATAAAGAAAGAAAAGTTGATTGTGCCGTCTTGTAAAGGGCATAATAATTAATCGGTGAAGCTTTTTATTGTGAAAAGCAGTGACTTTTCTAAGACGCTGGAGTAGTTGATCTTAAACTTTCCTTTCGGTACTTCTAAAACAGATGTATAAGAACGAATTGAGCAAGGTTTTAGTTATGACCGTTTTACTTGTGGGACTTCGGTAAATGAGTTAGTTATTGTCATGAGTTTATAATAACTTGCTACAGATGCAATTTTTCATTGTTAAAATGTACGTTATACATATTTTAACTTCTTTGATAGCTGAAAATTCTGTTATTTATTCCCTTTAAATATATTTTCTTAAGGAATAATAAAAAAAGGCAATTAGTCATGAGGAAATTAAAAAATTAAATAAAAGAAGAAGTACCAAACACGAGACATAAATTGAGCGCTCATTTAGAATGAAAAAATTCAGTTTCCATTAGCATGAAGTATTTATTCTTTGCCTTATTTTAATAAAATAACATTTTACTTCGCTTATTAAAATTTAATTAAATCTGAAATTCTTCATGGAAATAATAGCTTTAAAACATACTCTGCTGGTCCTTTCATTCAAATTTATTTTATTTGAATGTGGCTCTGTCTGCATTTTGAAAAGTATTGTCCGGATGTTTATTGCCAGCATCTCAAACTGAGGCTACTTGGTATTTCAAAATCAAAATTTTACTTTTCCACTTGATAAAGTCTATAAAAAATTTAACAAAAATTGCACCTTCAGCGAAATATATTAAAATGCGCAGATAGTTTCTCTTCTTAAAATGTGCGGAAATGTTTTTTTCCCTACTTATTGTTAAGACTCAAAAGAGCTAATTTAACGAAACAAAGATGAATTAGAGAATTAATTTCCTTTCAGCACGTAATATCAAGCATAAGCAGCGCATTCAACCAATTAAAGATTGCTGCAGATTCATTTTCACAAGGGGAACTCTCAATGCTTTTCTAAGAGCTTGTATAACAAAAGTAATTTCCCTGCGCTAAAGATTTTATGTGTTTAATAGACTATGTAACTAAATTTATTCTCAAATTAATTTTGTACAAAAATTCCAAATTGTGTGCATTGATGTAAAATGATTAAGGTTTAAAATATTTATGTTTTATCTACATCTGTTATCAAGAGAACAGTGTATAGAATGCAAGTGACGCTTCTCATAATCTTGCAAGGAAAAGGAAGTTTTAAACTGTTTGTGTTTTTTTTAATGATTATATTACAGAGTTTAATACCATTCTTTCAGAAAGCATTAGTAAAAATATTTTGGCTTTAGAAAATTTTATGCATGTATTTATTAAAAGCATTTCTAAATCATTTTTTATTTTTACATGTAGAAAAGTTATAAATTAATGTAATTTAAGTTTTGAGAGAAAATAAATGTATAATAGGGTATATTTTTCTCAGTTAAATCAAACTGCAGGTAAATAAACGTATTACAAATAAATATATCTCACCTTGTAGAATTTCTTTTTACGTCATTTCAATTTTACGACACACTTGATGTAGTAGTAATAGGGGAAAAAAATTTTCGGAAAAGCGAATTTTCAGTTTTTGAAAAGAAAAGAAAAAATAAAAACAGTCCCCTGAAATTGATTCAGGGGTTATTATAGAAAAGTGCGATTTTAAGTCTGAAAAGACACACACGTAGAGCTTTCTGTTAATTGGCCTAGTTATCTTATAAGGTATTTCTCCCGCCTTCTTCGCATGCCTTCGTGGGGTAGGGGTCTGCATGCTCGACGCGTAACCGAGAGGTCCGTGGTTCGATTTCCGGCGAAGGCGTTGCTCATTTTTCATGTCTCCTGCTTCGAAATAACCTAATGTCTCTACAATCTGATAAGATATTTTCTTCCTCTTTCCAGCATGCCTTCGGAAAGTAACGGTTAGCTCACTTAGTGTTCGAGAGATCTAGGTTCGAGTCCAGGCGGAGGCATTGCTCCTTTTTCTCGTCTTCCTCCTTAAAAATATTCTATTGTCTCTACAGTGGCTACCGAACTAAAAGGTTGTAGATGATGATTCTTCACTGCCAGGATTTGACGACTGGGTCCTAATCCCCAGTCGCCCTTTCAAAGAAGGAGTATATAATGTATTTTCTCCCTCCTTTCAGCATCCCTTCGTGGTGTAACGGTTAGCACATTCGGCGCGTATTCGAGAGTTTCAGGTTCGAGTCGCGGCTAAGACATTGCTCATTTTTCACGTCTTCCTGCTTCTAAATATCCTAATGTCTCTACAACCTTATTATTTTGCTTCTACTGTCACTTTTATCCATTCCCACCAGGATGGAATTAATAAGCTGTTATAAGCGCACAGTTCGTACGTTTGGGAGAGAACCTCTAGCAGCTTTCGCTGACCGGTTACTCTACTATAACCGTCTCCTACTGAATTGATTATCGACTTTAACTTCGCTAGTCGCATTTGCATCGCAAAATATTTATGACTGAGACAAAGCGAACTGTTGCGCTTTTCACCTAACATATAAGATTTTAATTTGACTGGAACATTTATTCTACATTTCATGTAAATAGTGTCTTTTAAAGTTTCTGTTACTGCATAGCCTGTGAAATCGACAGATGGACATATAACTAAGCAGGTTTTTAAAATCTTCATCTAAGTTGTCGAGCCTGCTCATCGCAGGCTCGACGTCTGTCTTTACAATTCTAGGAGTTGGCAGATGAAGTAATGTAGAACTTTATAATGTGACGGCCAGCATACGTAGTTAAATATGCCTTAATGTTCATCTAAGAGATTTGTTCGTTTCTTAGATTGTTTGTCTAGCTCCTCCAAGGTTGCAAGAATGATGTATGGAAGCAAGAGTTTGGGTATCTTTCAGATGCCATGCGAATTTCTATGAAACCAGCGCTCAGTTTTTATAGTAGGAGCTCGTTTTTAATTATGTGGAAGACCTTAAAAATTACTTTCTTCTACATCCATTGGAAGAACAGAAGAAGGTCGCTATAGCAACTCTGGCTTTGAAAGGGCGAGTCCTGAGATGTTCAAAGGCTTTTGGAAAAATATGTTAGACATACTCAAGACGTATGACTTCAATCAGTTTGAAGCCACACTAATTAAAGCGTTTCTCGCAGTAAGAGATAACATTAGGCTAAATCACAGTTACTTATAAAGTATCGGACGGTAGTGAAAGAATTGACGTAATCTGTGTTACAGAGTGTTAAGGACGTTCACCGTGTATTTTGGTGCCCCCTTGCCTCACAAAAACTATACATTTACAAATATCGATACATTCCCCGGGATTCAAAGCCAAGCTCAATGATACAGCAACTAAGAGTACTAATCACTACATCCGACTAGGGCGGCTATCGAAGTAATAAAGGAGTGCAGGACACCAATTATTCACCATTGGTACTACAAGTGTAGTCCTGCAGCACTAGTTATTAAGCTTTAATTTTGTTGTAAAATATCCCGGAGCCGGTGCGAGGGTCTCCCGTCTCTCTTCCCCTACTACCAAACACATGAGCGACTTTCGACTCGCTGTGTATTTCGAGTGCCCCTTTGCCATGCAGGCACTATACACTTATAAACATCCATGCCTTCTCCGGGATTCAAACTTGGTCCCATCGTTCCGGAAGTCAGCGTCACTAACCACAACAACAACTGAGTGTCATCGAAGTAAAACAGGCACAGGTAGAAACTAGGCCAGCACCCCTCTGGTGATTCAGGTATTGCTATATGAGTGTGCTACAACCCTCCTGGCGGATAATAATCGACCTCATGGTTAATGCAGCACATGTTAAAACAAAAATACAGTTAAAAACATAAAATCAAAATTTTCAATACCATAGCTCCTGCCGAGCTTCCAAAACCGAGCTCCTACCATGAAAACTGACGGCTGGTTTCATAAAAATTCGCATGGCATCTAACAGATACCCGAGCTCTTCCACCTCCCCTGCATCCATACATCATACCCAGAAAAAGTATTAAGCTTCAGTTTCAGTTTGGAATTCCGAGAGAGAACACCGCGGGGGACCATACGAGGGTATCCCAGCCCTTTTATGCTACCATCAACTTGTCTAGAAAGCTTCAACTCGGCATATATTACGAGTGCCCCTTGCTGCAGACACACTTTACTCTTACAAACATCCATGCCTTCTGGTTCTACTTTGATTGCATCTTTAACAAAAGAGCGTGTTACTTCTCTTTGGGCTTCAAAAAGACAACATGAAAAATAAGTGAAAAGGCATTAAAATGTTTGTTGCCATTTATAAACACTAAACTCTTGAAAAGAATGTTTTCTGTATATTAAAAAAAAATATCATAATAAATTATATGCCGCTTCTTATTTAAGAATTTATATCTCCAAGTCAGATCCTAACTTCAAAATGTTGAGCTAAATGAAGCAGGCTCAAACATCGCATTAATTATGAGATTTAATAATTCAAGTGTGCTCTTGGTAAGATTGTAATTTAACGTTCTTTGTTTATTTTCAGATATGTAATATGTGCTGTATTAGCTATTTTGTAATTAAGAGTTATTAACCTTTTTTATCGATCTAGTTTTAATTTTTGTGTTAAGTTTAGTACGAAAGAAGTTACATATTAATTCGCTTTATGCTTAGTATTTCTTTATTTTATATATGTAACGGATTTCGTATTTATTTAGCTATTTATTTAGAATTGTAATTAGAATTGCTTTATTTTCCCGTGCAACGCAGACGATTTACCTACGTCGAAAAAGTAAAAATACAAGAGCGCATCCATTTACTAGTTAATAAATAAATATCTCGTAATTACTGTTGCCATCCACAAATATCGATAATAATCGAAGTTTTACCAGAATATTCTAGTAAATAATTAAAAAGCTTATAAAAGCCGAATTTAAACACCTCATCTCAGTTGTAGTTGTAGCTGTTTTAAGCGAAGTGCTGTTTGTTTACTTAATGCTGTGATTCATTGTAGCGAATTCGCTGTGAGATTTTATTAACTTTATCTGCTTTGAATTGAATTCTGTTTAACCTTTGAGACTTTGTGATATTGTGCGAATATCTCTGAGGAAATACTTCAGTATTTTGTTTTATTTCGTGTGAAAATAATAAATTTTATTAACTTTTGAACGACTTGTGCATTCAGTCCATAACGAACCCGTACGCACGCAACAATTTTTGGTGTCAGAAGTGGGATTGAATGCCTTTAACTAGAGCAATGGAAGAACAATTAAGGCAGTTTATGGCAGCCTTTGCTGAATTTAACGAAGAGTTTAAAGCGAGACAAGAATCAGTTAAAGAAAATATGGAAGCTGGCCAAGTTTTCGTTAAAGAAGAGATTAGAGCAGTTCAAGAAAAGATGGAAGAAATGAAAGCTGTTCAAGACAAGATTGAAGCAGGTCAAGGGGAAATGAAAAGAGAAATTACCTGCGTAATAGAAAATAAATTCAAGGCTATGGAAGGCAAAACAGACACAGTTGAAGAGAAAGTTGGAAAAATTCAAGAAAGAGTTTCTGCCGTAGATCAACAGATTGACGAAAGAGTTTCTATCGTTTAAGCATAAGTCGAACAACAAACTGAAGAGAGGGTTTCTGCTGCCGTCGCCAAAGAAGTTGACACCTTAAAGAAATGCATAGCGACAGAGGAAGCAATTCTGGTGGATTTAAATTTTTACCACATGCCTGCTCGTCCCTCCTTGAAGTTATCGACGTATGATGGGAAGACCTCCTGGCAAGTGTATAAGGCACAATTTTCTATAGTTGCAGATTCGAATGGATGGGATTCCCAAGCTAAGGCCTGTCATCTCGCCGCTTCTCTGAGAGCAGATGCAGCGGATATCCTGCAGACTCTTCCCGAAAACCAGAGACTAGATTTCGAAGCTCAGTCCTACGCATTGGAGGTACGTTTTGGGGAGAAATGTTTGAAAGACCACAGCAGGCTTCAATTAAAATCCCGTCAACAGAAGCCCACCGAAACACTCCAAGAACTCGCCACGGATATTGAAAGGCTGTCTCCCCTCGCCTTTACGAAGTGCCCAACAGAAACAAGGGAAATACTGTCCCTGCAATACTTATACGGCATCCGGGATTCTGAAATACAGAAAGCACTGCGAATGGCTGATGTGAATGACTTGAAAAGCTCTCTAGTTTACGCCATGAAATTCGAGGCAGTCTAGCAAGCCACCCAATCAAAGATGGGCGAGTCCACGAGCCAGTGGATCAGTTGATGGCTCGTTTAGATAATTTATCCAGAGATGTCAGTGCCTTGAGACGGTAGATTAGTGATAAGAAACTGACCGTAAAGTCCTGGAACTGCGGTGCTTTAGGGCGCATGCGAAGGAACTGCCGAACACCCCAGAGCACGGAAAATGACACGGACGATGTAAATAGACAATTAAATGCCATGAGATTGAAAAGAAACCAAAGTGCTGGAACTGCGGAACTGAAGGCCACGTACGAAGGAACTGCAGAACACCCCAAAGCACGGAAAATAAGATCATTTCCTAGCAACGACGTAGGAAGCCAATGAATGACCATATCGAAGACCGGAAGTTGCCAGATAATGGAAGCCCTGTTTTAAAGCTCTCAGGATTTCTACAGTGAGTGGCAACAGTAATAAACTATCCATTTATGGACATATCGATGGAGTTCCTTGCAATATGATAATTGTCACAGGAGCTAATGTTGCCATCATTCGGAATGATTTAGCTCAACGATTTAAAGATGAGCTGATTTGGACGCCATCCTGTGTTACCCTCCAGACAGCATCCGGCGAGAAAATTGACGTAGATGGAAAGTTAAACGTGAACATCACCTTTGGAAGTGCCACCTACTATCACGCAGCATATGTGGCGGATATTACAGAACCTTGCATACTTGGATTGGACTTTTTAAGGAAACACAATTTTTCCTTAGACTTCAACAAACTGATATCAGCCACTGAGGACATGCCTATTGGTCACCATAAGAGATCCTCAGCTGGAAACGTTGACGTCTTGTCTGAAAGACCCTCCTCAGAAAGCTGCCGAAATCATACTAAAGTCAAAGAGAAACACCAGACTACCAGCAATTCTCCATCCCAGATGCTCATCGGTCGTGATCTTCGTCTGCCTTGTGATCCCTTGTTTGGCCGCCCTCAGGATGCGCCTTCATCGTCTGAGGAATACATTCAAGATCTCCAGGCCCAGTTTGAAGTGATGCACAACTTTGCAGGAGAGCGAATCAACTTGGCGACGAAGAAGATGAAGACCCGATACGACACCAGAACTACAGACTTGTTTCAACGAAGGAGACAAGGTGTTGTTGTGAAATCCGACTCGTCGAAAAGGACTTTCTCCGAAACTACAGTCACCTTAGGATGGTCCGTACACAGTCCTAAACAGGCTGAATGACGTCATGGTTCGGATCCATAAGTCATCGAACTCTAAGCCTAAAGTAGTTGATACGACAGATTAGCTCCTTACTATGGCCATAGTACGTAGTGTATATAATTGTAAATAGTATATAATTGTAAAGACCATGGTCCTTTTTATATTTACAATTTGATAGTATTTGATTTGTATTTAGTATTTCATAGTATTTGATTTACTCAAAGTTACTTATTGCAATTTATGTTTATTTTATTATTGTAATGTAATGTGTATTATTGCATTAAATGCGCTAGTTGTAAGTTTGGCTTCCTGTCCAGAGATTGTACTGCCGGGACGTGCAGTCTTTGAGAAGGGGCCAGTGTTAGGGATTTCGTATTTATTTAGAATTGTGATTAAAATTGTTTTATTTTTCCCGTGCAACGCGAACGATTTAGCTACGTCGGAAAAGTAAAAATACAAGAGCACATGCATTTAATATTTAATAAATAAATATCTCGTAATTACTGTTGCCATCATTGCGGCGAATTCGCTGTGAGATTGGATTAACTTTATCTGTTTTGAATTGAATTCTGTTAAACGTTTGAGATATTGTGATATTGTACGAATATCTCTGAGGAAATACTTCAGCATTGTTTTATTTCGTATGAAAAGAATAAATTTTATTAACTTTTGAACGACTTGTGCATTCAATCCATAACAAACCCGTACGCACGCAACAATATTAATATAAAAAATTACTTTAAAGGTACTTTAATATAAAAAACAATATTTCGAGAACCTTAGGGTTTTTAGTACAGTCCTAGATCTCATTAATAACTGCGCACCAGCGGTAAAACGGAAAAGTCGCAAAGAACTGGTAGTTCGACCTAGGAACTGTCCAAAGTCGTCTACAAAACTATCCCTCTCTCTTAGGCAGATAACCCTAGTGCGCTTTGTCATAATGAAAGCAAACTACAACTAAACTTTTGTAGAGCCTCTCTCTTTTGGTGGCATACACTAAGTCCAGACTCTTGAACAAACGTAAGCTACTTATCGCTATGTCTAATTAAGCAAGTAGAAACGTAAAAAGATGTCAAAGACCTTTTTATTAAGAATTTAAATAGATGAGCAAAAGGCCCTCCTGATGCTTACAACAGCAGCCAACGTTTATGGCTTAAATTCAAAAGATATGCTTAGAATTAAGGTTTCAGCTTAATCAATTTGTGTAAGTATTCTGTCGAATTTTATGGCATAATTATTGTTGGCTGCGTAGGGGTCCGATTGCTTGATAAAATCTATTTTATCAAAAGAAACACTTTACAACGCTGGAACTTTCCACAAATATACTGGTACAGCTCTTCACAGTATCACAGAGTACAATCAAGAGTTACACTTCAAACTACTAATAAATGTAAACACAACATAATGCAAAGCGCATCTAAAGAGCGAAGTTGATATGGAGATAACTCAATACTCCGAACTCACGCTGAACTAAACAACGGCTACCGACAAACTGATGCTGTCCCCGGTCTTATGCAGTTTTCCCCCCAGCCACCGATACATCTCTAGTACCTTCCACTTCTCGAAATAACTGGAAGGCATATCAGGGCCGGATACAATTACAATTACATAGAGGATGAATTATAGTTATTCAATTAACAATACCCATTACAGTTATACAGTGACTGGAACAAAATACCACCAAATGGTCGCCAAGTTTGTTGACAAAAATTAGTTGCTAAAGCCGTTGCTAGCTTGGCGATCTCTTGCCAATATAGCGAGATAGCCATTTACTCAATGTCAAATAAACTTGCCGCTGTAATCTTTCTTTTCCGGCAAAGCTTCGCTGTTTTACATTTTCATGTTACATTAACTACAATTTCGCATATAATTTCACTAAAGTTTTTTAGATATGTACGAAATTCGTAACAGTATTTTATCGAATATCACTATGCATCCTATCCATCCTATTTTAATAACATTACGGAGCATTATTTTACAGCATTTTAACCACAGTAATTTACACTTTTTTTTTCTCCTTCTGCGAGTTCAAAGTTGTTTCGGTGTGTAATTACAATCCCTTCTGGCAAAATCAGAATACGTAAATAAATTATGTTAGCTAGAAGTACTCCAGTGCCCAACAGTGTGGAAATTGTTTCTCAAAATTCTCCTTTTACAAGTTTAACAGCTTCTAATACCGACATATTTTAGTATTAAATTGAAAAGCGTAAGTCATTACGATGGTAATTAAGTTAAGAACATAACAATATTTTCCTGTGCGTTATGCGCACTGAACTGTGAGAAAGCAAATTTTTAATTTCTTCCAATTTCAATTAGTGCCATGTTGGGAAGCTTTTTGCTATAATTTAACCAGACAACGACATTCCCCTAGAGTGATTCAATGATTTTAGCTCACAAGAGTGAGAATATGTGACAATTATTGTACTATAACTGCTTCTGTTGGCTCTACGTTATTCTGTGGCTGCTTCGGACCAATAAGCTCCTTCAGACCCATCACTAGCTGAAAGGAAAACACTACTGAGCACTGATAATTGTTGGATTGTGCATTAACACGCAAAGGCGTATTGAGTACGTTCCTGTTATTTAGCGCAGTTTTCAAATAATCATAAGTCAAAATAACTATAAATCTTTATTTTAACAAGCATGAGAATTTCGCTTAACTTAGGTAAAACACAAATTAAAGTAACAATCTTCACAGACATAAAAACTTGAAGTATTGAAAAGAATAACTTACATAGAATCACAGTCAGTCCTAAAAAATCATCAGCTTACCTATTTAGGCAATAAAAAGGAGCATACGTTGACACAGTACCTAAAAAAGGAAAACACTAACTGAATGAGAGCTTTTGGCCCAGATACAAGTAACTTAGGTGAGAATCGAATGCAAACTGAATGCGCACATCTTCGCTTTCTCTCGCCAATATATATCTTCGCACGTTCGCTTTGTATGCTTTTGAGTTTCGTTATGCAAAAATACCTAAATTTATGCCAACAATAATCCAACTCGAGCTTTAATAACCGCAAACGTGCTGCCTGCATGGGTGTTTTCGTGGTTTTCTTGTGTGTTATGTAAAATGGAGCCAGTTCTTACTTTTCTCCACGAACGCCTCCCTTCCCTTAGGAAGATTCTTTTGTGTGCTTTCTCATACTCAGATAAATAAATAAGGTGCTTTAATTAGCTCCAAAAGTTTTTAGTTAGTCTTAGGTCAGGGATATTTCTTGACCATTTTAACAGGGCTGTTGAAATATGAAAGTCTCATTATCGCGGAAACGATTACCAACTAGCAGCATTAATTTTGGTATATCCTTAATTGGATGCTTCACAGAAGCTATTATACACGCAGTAAATAGTAAATGTTCTCCATTCTTCTTCTAACACTTTGGCATTTTATCAGTATCAAGGAAGGATATTCTGGTCCGACAGGTCCAGATGACTCTGTTCTGTTGTTCTTCAGATAAATAATATACTTTTCAGCTCATTCTAATTTTGACAGTCTTTATTTGTGAGATGAAAAAAATGTTTTCTTTGGTATTGTGGCATTTAACCCAAATTTTGGATTTTGCATTCAACACACTTACACTCATATCACAGTTTTCATTACCTCGAGATATTTCCTTCTATCACTGAAATAGTTTTCAAATTCCTTTAACATAGCACGTTTTTGTGGACATTTTCCTATCTTTGCTACCTTGATTTTCAAAACACTGACTCTTAACACTTATCCCATGGTTTAAAAATTTACGTTATGCCCACTACTGGAACATAAAGCAGTTATAAAGTTTAGTCTTTCAAGCTACCGTAAATTGTAACTTTTAGCTAAATTGACAATGAATTAACTCTAAGTCTAAAATAACAACTAAGACTTGAGAAAGATGCAAAAGACCCTTTATTAAAACTAAAGAAGAACAGAAGGCACATCTGCTGCTTACAGCTCAGCCAATACTTAACAACGAGATAACTTAAATCAGCAATCAAATATAATTTAAATCTTAAAACTAGTAGCCAAGAGCTACACAATCATAACCGGCGTCTCACAAACATAACAGGCGTAGATATTCAAATAACAAATATAATGCAAGGCCGAAGACTACAAATTATGTCTTGAGCTAGCAGGAACTTAGTAACATGGCCCCGAGAGGCAGAACACGTTGTGTTTTAAAAATCTAAAAATCACAGTTTAAATACTCTCGAACTAATTTGCATTCTGACGAGGAAATGGAAAGAAGAAATGATAGTAAAGGTCTAAATCATAATAACTGATTAATTAGAATAACAAAAACCCTACACAGTATTTAATTTTATATCACTTTGAAAATTTTGTTTCGGTTTATAGTTATGTTTATGATTATCTATAATTATAAAAAATAATGTTTCAGACAGTGTTAAAAATTAAGCTTACGCTAGGATTTTGATGATAATTGACTTAATGCTCTTAAAGAGCCCATTAATGGTATGTTCACTTTACGTTGTATTACGGAAAATGTTTCGGTGCGCTCTTATCATTCCTTTAATTTTGCTTCATCACCCTCAGCAACTCATATAAATCCCCACATTTAAAGTTTCTTTATGTCCTGTGATCTGGTACAATATTCTTAGTCACATCAATAAAGTAATTAAAAAGGAAAGCTCGTACTTAACAGGTTTAATGTTTTCAGTTCTTGTTTATCGTCTAATTTTATGAAGTTTCTGCGTCAATTCCACATGAATAATCAAAATTTGTCAATGTTTTGTATGTACAGAAAATAAAACAAGCAATCTTGGGCTCACTACAAAAACAAAGTGCTGCAATTTTTGAAGATTTTTGTAAGGAATTATTTAGTTTTCAACTAACCAGTTTTCAGTTACTTACCTTTTCTATCTTCCCTCATTTTCATTTCCTGCCAGAACGACGTTTCAGTTTCGCGTGATATGCAAAGTAGGTAGAAAGCTACTACTTAAGCTGGTGTCTGAGCTATTCAAGCTGGTGTCAGGCAAAGCGTGTTCTGTCGTTCGGCGACATTGTTTCGCTGATTTTAGCTTGCTATTTTACGGTCGTACATATTAATTGCTGGTTTGTGTACGTCGATGGTAAGGGTAAGAGCCAACTCCCGTTAATTATCTCTGTGCAGTATCGGTTGATTATTTAACTTAGTTTTAAATTTATATTTATATTTTGAGCTGCAGCCAAAAGTATTGGCTAAGTATGTAAGCATCAGGAGTGCTGTCTGCAAATTCTTTCTTGAGGTGAACAAAAGGGTCTTTTCACCCTTCTCATGTCTTGTCATTGATGAGATTTGAACTTAGCGAACAGTCGCTTCACAGTTCAAGTAAAGATCTAGCCAACAAAGTAAAATATATTTAGCTGGAATCTTACAGTTTAACTGCATCGTTAACGACCAAATTCAAAATAATCTCTTGAGCAGGTTATGAAGTGACAACAATTAGGAGTTCAAGATTTCCTTCTGCGTCTTGGAGTTGGAAACTATTAGACTTCTATTTTTGTCATGTACAACTAAACCTAAAACCTCTTGTAGCACTTCACTTGTTTTCATTGTGTTTGCATTTTCACAGATTTCTTTCTTTAATAACTTGTGTTCTATTTACAAGCTACACGAAACCACATTTTCATTTCTGCATTTATTCCGTAAAACTGAAGAATTTTGTCAAATTTGATTTGAGAAATTTTATTACTGTATTCATTTAATTTATTTCCTGTATTATTTTGTTGTTTGCTCGGAGTTGTCTATATTCAGGAAAACCACTATGCAGACAGAAACTACGTTGGTCAGAGATTCGTGATCTATAAGTATATCTATAAATTCATGTAAATAATGGCATAGTATTTGTCCCGTTCAGTTTCCCCTGGCGGTCGGCTGAGATAGCAATCCCGGGGTTCTGGCTAGGTCAATATCTAGACAGCCTCGACTTCTGTTTAAAATTTAAGTGTTCAGAGTGATTAGAACCATTGTTTATTCGGTGGTAGGTTCAAGCTCGGCAGGGACCATGTGGTAATGTCTTGTCTGCTCCTTGGTTGTGGGGACTTAACGGTTTTGATATCGAAGGTTGCCCTTGGGGGTTTGGTTCCCTTTGGTCAACTCTGGGGGACGGTCGATGTCGAGCTGTATTCTATTTTTTCTCGGTGTATACGCAGCCGTTCACCATTGACTTTGTGACTTAATTACCCAGACTTAAACAAAAACTGTCCCCCTGGGACGACCGGGAGGTTATCCTTCCTTGGATCACCTCTAGAGGGGTCGTTTAACTATGTTAAGGCAGCCATAAGTTAGCCAGGTCTAGGTGCCCTTCCTCCTAATGTACTCCTCCGTTCAGTGTCCACTTCATTTACTACAAAACTGTTCTAGATAAAAAAAGCATCTGTTTGGGGGCTCTAATATGTCGTAAAATCTGACTGTGGAAAATGCTTATAAATCCTCTATTTGTGTTCAGTCTAACGTGATTGCGTAATGCAATATGTATATTGTCGATAAAAAATAACTGAACGGAAAAGAAAGCTTGAGGAAATAATTTATAGAGTTAGGTCTTCTTGTGAAGCATACACTAGACTAAGACTCTGAAAGACATGTGGCGAATTATATCTATGTTTTGTAAATACCACAGAGAGAAGGAAAGGATATAAAGGACCCTTTCATTAATACAAATAAAGTTTAACAGAAGGTCCTAATTAATTCTTAAAGAAGCCAGTATTTTTAGCTTTAAATCAAAGCTAACTGATAAACTAAAGTTAATGAAATTTAAGTCTAGCCTAACGGCTTCACAGTTTACCTAGTTCGCAAGTTGGCTCTGACCGAAGTCGGCTTAAAGAAGCCTAATAGCAAAAATAACTCAAAGCCGCAGAATTCTAATCCCTGGAGTATCAAAGTTAGCAAAATGTCCTTCAAGCAGGTAGAACAGGCTCTGATTTCAGCCTGCAAAACGTTCCTTTAAGTACTTCCTTCTTGCTATCTAATATGAACATCGCGCGCGCTGGAAATTTACATTCTGGCAGGGAAATGAAACGAGGCATTATAAGAAAGAGAATTAACGTAAATAACGGATTATAAAATTCAAATGATGCTTACAAATTTAACCTCTAAGTTTCCAATTGAAGAGAAAGACGCCAATGTCAAATTTAAAATTAGGCTAAAAGCAAACTTAGTTTGGAATATAGGACCTGTGTCTGATTCTCTTGAATATCAATAGAGTTTTATTCTAACTGTATTAAAAACTGCACTTTGGCTAGTTTTAATTCTAGATTTATCTTTAAAGATGTAATACTTACATGAGAGTCATTTGATGCCCAACTGGAAAGGATTCCATTTGTGGCACATTTGGAAATTCGAAAATTGTAGTAACCTCAAAATTCTAGCGTTTTTTCACAGAAACGCAATTAAACGGTATAGAAAAGTACAATTTCAGTAGTTTAAACTATCTTTATTAATATTTTCGTATGCTTGTTTTATAGCTGTTCTCTACCGATGTCATTCACTTTTCATATCTCTCACGAAGACGTACTGATACAATTCAAGCCTGGTTTAAGTAACTTTGGAACACCACCCCTGCAAGTTGGGAATTTGGAGGTCCCCCAGTCCCCCAAAGGCATTACCTTCAAAATTGTATTTTCTAGAGATGGTTTCAATAGATTGTTACGTAATTTGTTACCATTTAAAATTTCTTTTCAAAAAAAGAGTTTCATCAGTAAATAATGTATTTCACATGTTATACGCGATTAAATTTTTTAATTTAATCGCGTATAACATGTGAAAAGATAAGAATGATGAAAGAGAAGAAAGATGAAAGAGAAGAAAGATGAAAGAGAAGAAAGTTGCTTCTTCTCTTTCATCTTTTTTCTCTACGTTTAGAAGGAAGTAATGAATTTTTCATTCAATGAGTTTATGAATATTTCACTTAATGAATGAATGAATGAATGAAACTGAATGAATGAATGAAACTGAATGAATGAATGAATGAATGAAACTTAATGAATGAAATTACTTCATGAACGTTTCACTTAACGAATGAATAAATGAATGAAACTTAATGAATGAATTTACTTCATGAACGTTTCATTTAATGAATGAATTAAACCTAATAAATCATGTTATAATTCAAGCTATGCTGTGCTATCTCTTTACTTTCTTTGTTCTTTAAAATTGAAATATTTTTGCTGGTTTCGGTATTCGGAATTTTATTGCCAGTTTCCTCATTTGGAGTTCATTCCCCGTTTCGCTGCATTTTTTACTCACAATCACACTGTCATCTTCAGTTTCCTTCCCACGTTTATTTAATATGCTATCATATCGTGATATTCTCTTCAGTAAATTCATTTTATACTTTCTCTTTACGCCTTGAATGATAACATGGACAGAAGCAACATTAAAAAAAGACACTACAGGGACCAGATATTTATGACGAATAAAAATATTTGTATGTTTACATAAAGAAAGATATAGGACTGTTTCTCTCTAGAATCCAGTTCATATATTGCAAAAATATTTTACATACAAAAATAACTGTTTGTAGATACAGCATACACACTAATACACTTTTAAAATCTGCCTGAGCAAAACAGACCTAAGTTCTACATTTGCAGTCAACCTACCTGAGAACACTGTGTGTATTGGAAAGCATATTGTCTGCCAAAGAATAAAATTCCATTGTCCTTACTAATGGTATTTTGTAAATTGCGCAATGTAATATGAATATTATCAAAGAAAAAAGTTGAGCAGAAAAGAGAGATTAAAGACAATCTGATTTCTAAACTTATATTGAAAACTGTAAGAATAAACCTGTTAATATTTTGGGGACAAAGGAAAGGGATTCTGTTTTCGACATATTGCGAGACCCTGAAAATTGCAATAACCAGTGGTACAAATTGAGTTCTTGGACACCATTTCCACCACAGGTTGCTAACGAAAGAAGAAAATTCTAGGCCTTTCAGTATATTCTATGATTTACAACATTTTACTTACAATGAAAGAAAGTAACAAGCGAAAACGATTTTTGGAATAATGATAAATTTTGCCAAGCTGGATTAATAATTAAACAATGCAAACGCATTCTTTTAGGGTTCCAAAGCGAAACGCAACAGAAATTTTACTCTAGAAAACTGAGAAGTTAGAATTTACTCCTTTTTCTCTACTTTTAAATCAACAAAATTTTAAAAAAGGAAAAATTGGGTCATCCACTTTGGCCTGAAAAAAAGCATCAGTTTTTCTTAGCTAAGCTTTGCTTTTTCGGGAGGGGGGGGGCAAGGAGATCGTTTCCAGAGACATTAACGATTTTCGGCAAAAACGTGAAAAATCAATTATGCAGGATTCAAACCAAGAATATTCCAGTACTAGTTGGATGCGCTAGTACAGAAGAAAACCTATAATTCATTATCTCTGCGGGCTTTGCATAGACGACAAAATAACTAAATAAATAAATCTACATAAAAAGAAATATTAGTTAATTAATTAAATTAACTGAAGAAATATTAATCTACATAAAAAGAATATTGAATAAAATTAAATGTACAGAACACTCAAATTAATACCCATATTTCTTATTCAGTTCGTCTAATTTATAAACCAGGACAAGCGTAACATACGATAGCTGATCAATTAGTCGATTCTTCTAAAAATTCCCAGTTACATCCTGAGTTGGATTTCAAGAAAAAAAAGTACTTGAATACGTAGACGTTTTTTTTCTGTACATCTGTAGTTAGTTTTTCTAAAAACATTTTTCACAGATTTTCCTTTTGAAAACTGACAATCTTGAAAGCAGACTAAGTATCAGTTTTCATTTCATTGGAGAGTTTCGTCACAAGATTTGAAAAGAGGCAAGATATATCCTCGAAAAAGAAATTTACTGGCTCATTTCCTTAAATATTAACTCCAGAAGCAAAATGCAACCAATTAGTTTTTAGACATAGAGTTTTAGGGAAACTGCTTTTGCGAAGTGAGTGCGATTGGTTGTATGAGTAATAAAATATAACTTTACATATGCCACCTAGCTAATCAAAATTTCTAATTAATGAAATATTCATTATACTGCAATGAGTTAACTATAAAATTCCTTACCTTTAAGCACAAAATTCTCAAAGTTATCATATTACGACTTACTCACTTAGTCGAACATGCTACTGATTTGAAAACATAATTCAAAAGAGACTCCTTTCTTTTTAACCACTTCTGCCAAAATTACAATCACACATGTGAAATCAGTTATATCCATAACTGGAACCCCTATATGGTCGGCAGTCAGAACACTGGAAACATTGCTTTTCTTTCATAATGGATTCCTCATCAAAGACATTTATTCCACAAGACTACAGGACACCTGAGGTTTCCTAACGCTTCGGGTTTCCATGCATCGGTATATTTTTAATACCCCTGTTTACGCCACTGGCAGTAACTCCAAACTGTCGTCCACTGTTCCAAATAAAGGCAATTACGTATTAATTAATGTATTCCAGCATAGAGAAAAGAACAGCAGCTGCTATTGGACTTCTACTCAACAGGGAATTGCCAGCAGCCAAGTTGTCATGACTTTGGTGGTTGACAATTTTGATTTCGAGATTGAAAGTACGTTTCAATGAGAAATAACACTTACTTTTAGTAATTCTTACTTACGCTTGTCATATAGTGGTCCTTGTCCATTATTAATCACCTTTCATTTCCCTCCCACAAAGTTACAATGTGTTTTATAACACGTATTGTGCAGATCTGCAGTAAATGAGTAAAACATTATCTAGTGCGGAAACATCTTGGTGGACCCCTCTGACGTTTGAGGCGCCTCGCAACATCCGAAGTTTCAACGTCCGAAGTTCTTAAAGCAGCCCTGTTGTAATCGGTATCGTGCAGATATGCGGTAAATGTACGAAATTATGCGGGGCCCCTAAACAGTGCTTGTCCCGAATACTTTGTTTGAATTCAGTAATCCAGTCTTGTCCAAAAATAGTTTAATTCAATCGTGTCCAATTTCAGAAGTAACATTAAGAACAATAGTTACCAGTTACTGAAACTGCATCTGGAAACCTCCAACGAGCTTTAAAAAAATATTAAGGGCTTGCGTGTTAGTGCAAACACCTTAGAGTTAATTTATAAATGTTTCAAAAGTTATTTCTCCCGCCTTCTTAGCACGCCTTCGTGGTGTAATAGTCAAGCAGACTCGTCGCATATTCGAGAGGTCCGAGGTTCTCGCCCAGCGACGGCGTTGCTCATTTTTCATCTCTCCTGCTTTCAAAAAAATGCCTAATGTCTCCACAGTTTTACAGATGAAAAAGAATCGTTATATAAGTCATCATTCAATTCAGTTGCGAAAATTTTATGTATATAATATTATCAAATACTTATTTTACATTCTAGTTAGGTATCTATCCCAAAAATCAATCAATAACTCTACTTCCAAGCTGGTTTTTATTTCTTTAGTTCTGGTTGAAATTTCGTAGCGATTGCATGAACAACATATTCAAAACATTTGTCGTTTTTAGTGATTCTGCGGCAGAATATTGTACTTCTGCAGAAATATTTCCACAGTTCCTTCCATTGCGGAAATTTCCAGAAGGGCAGACTTTAAAATTGAGTTTAAGTAAGAAATATCACGATTTGCCTGAAATAAATTTTCGGAACTTGGAATACAACAAAAAGGCCACATACGAAAGTAGTGGCGTTGCTGAACTGAAGGACTATCATAAATATGTTTGCCAGAGTTGCCACAGTCTAAAAATTTGGCAATTTCTGCTTAAGTGGTTGAGACAATACGTAAGTGTCAAATATTATCTAAAATCTCCATCTTCGGGAAAAAAACTAAAAAAAAATTTGAAAGGTTTCAGATTTTAAATTACGTCTAAAGGGGCTCTTTTTTAACGTTTTGTGTGTTACCTTTATTTATTAAATATCATGTTCTTCGCACTGAGACCATAAAATTCAGTTCAACAGCAATATCGCAAAATAATTTTAAAATGAGCATATCTTTAGAATTTCCGATACACAATTCCGCGGGCTGGAGATAAAAAGTTTTTTTTCCATAGAGTGTTGCCATTCCTCGCCTTTAATTCTAAATTTGGAATTTGTTTTGTTATCTATCAAAAGTAAAGCTATGATTGTTTCCAGAAATTTTGTTGAACAAAATATTGCTCCTTTGATACTCAATGATCTTCCGTTGAATTTGTAAAAAGTGTTAAATATCTTGGTGTTATTCTTGACCAAAAATTAACATGGAAAAAGCACATAGAATTTTTTTCGATCAAATGTGAAAAATTATTAATGGCTTTTATCGAATCGCCAGAAGTACTTTTGGAGCAAGCTACGTCAAGAAACTGATGTATAAGCAGCGTATTGTACTTTTCATTTCGTACGGCTGTCGTGCTTGGGAACAAGTTCTTGCAAAGAAGGTTAACAAAAGAAATCTGAGAAAGATTCAACAGAGAATTCTTCTTCGTATTATTAGTGGTTATAGAACCTTAAGCTATGAGGCACTTTTGTTCTCGCAGGGGTTCCGCCTATTTATTTCGAAATTGGACGTAGGAATAAAATTTTTCAGACATTGGCAACTGATACTTTGGATGACTACATAAATTGAAATGTCCCCTTCCCTGATTTTCCTCATCCAGCTACTTTAGAGCATTGAGTTTTCATTTGATTTCTTTGCAGATGGCAGCAAGAGTTGGCCTTGCATTTGTTCTTTTTGAAGGCCATTCTGAGGTTTGTTATTTTAAACACCGTATACGAAATGAATGCACAGTTTTTCAAGCAGAACTTCTATGTATTTATCTTGCCGTCTGATTCTCTTTCTTCTCTTCACCTTTTGAACAGTATTACCAACAGCGACATATTAGTAATCGAAACTATAGGGGAATTGATATCAGTTTTGCTAATGTGCGCGCTCGTCACGGATTCTATGGAAGTGAAAGAGCTGATTTCTTAGCTAAAGATGCTTTACATTTTACCCATAGATATCATTATTAGCATTCCAAAGAGCTATTGGAAGTCCTTTTAATATAAAAAGCTTTTAGATAAGTGGAATGAGGAATATATTTTTTCTTGTAATTGTTATGTATTACTTATTTCAGTTGTGATTTAAGTTGTTTTAAAGGTAATGATTTAATTTATTTTGCTTCAGACTTAAAGATTAATTTGTTTTAATTTTTGTAGTTGAACTTAAGTTTCTTTGGTTTGTTTAAAAGTAATTGTAGTCATTTAATTTGTTCTCTTGATTAACGTTGGTTAACGTTGATTTTAAGTTGCTTGTGTAATTAATTTTTCTTCTTTACTTTTGGTTGGTTAACTATTTAAATTCTGTTTAGTTATTTATTTTTTCTTAACCTTGGTTGTTAATGTTAATCTCTTGATAAGTTGATCCTTAAGGTCAATTTTTTAAAGTTTTGTTTACACAAGTTGGTGTTTAAAGCTTAATTAAGTTTTAATTTTATTGTGCCCCCTTTTCTGCTAAATTTGGGATCCATATTTTCTGACTATGGTGGTCGTTTTGGTGTTGTGGAGAATATAAAAAAGTTTTCATACTTGATTATTGTATTTTAACTGAAGTAATTTTTATCTCCTTACTATGGTGGTCGTGTTTGGTGTTGAAATAAACCCAAGAAAATTATCTATGAAATTATTATATTTTTATTTAAGTACTTATCAGTATTGAAGTTAATTTGTTGTAAAATCAATAATTAACACCTATCCTTTCAAATGTATTCCGTTGCCCTTCCAAATAGATTTATTGACTTGTTTTCGATTTCTTCGCCCGCTAGACGGTAGTCTGTGAAACATCTGTCAACGTTAGTTACTTTTGCACCCTGCGGAGAGGCTAAATTTCTACATTACTAACCCTGCCCCAGGGTCAGGGGGGCGGGATGTTTTTGCTTACTCGCAGGCTTTTCCTATGCTGGACTGGGACCCCTCGACGAGGCTAGCAGCGATGTTCGCCAAATGCAGGAGCTCTTTCCACCTTGGGCTGCACCTTCCTGCGTGTTTTTTCCCTGGGGTTGCCGGGTTGTTGGCGGTTTTCCTACCATCTACAATCGCCAATCGAGCGGTCTTGGCGTTTTGAGTAAAAATGCTTGGGAGCTGGCGACAAGGAGGACTGACGGAAGACTGACACGCAGCCATTTTTGACGGAAGGTGACGGAGCTGAAAGCGTCAGCGTTATCAGAGAACCAACGATGTCAGAAGAAATGGACGAGAGAAGGATACTATGGAGGGCGACGAAAATGTCCAAACTTATCTTTTACTAATTTCTTCTTCTTTTTTTCTCTCCTTATAGAAAGCCAGAAACCATTTCTACAATGTATTCTCTTTGTTAACTTCACTGTTTGGAACGTCAAATTGTGTAGCGCAGTGACGTTGGCCGAAGTTTGTTTGCCGGATGTCTGTATCTACAATGTTAACTTCCCTGTTTGGAACGGTAATGATTTTATATTTTTTTCACACCACCGCCACCCATGTAAAATTCTGTATTAATTCAAAATATCTTAATAAATTCTATATTTAATTTTAACTTCTTGTAATGTTTTCACTTTAATTTAGAACACTGGACCCGACTGTTTTATGACACAACGCAACATTAATTATTCTGTTGGAGCTCATGGTCACTATTTACGATTGATTTGAACACTAATTTTACAGTATATATTGTGTTTATCATGTTGTCACAAACTTTACACATTCATGTTATTGAGAATTGTTTATCCAAATATTGACTTATCATTTGGTATTGAACTTAAAACCTATACACAAACTCTTAAGAATTAAAAGCTCCAACAAGAAAATGGTGCCGTGACCTCGCGAATTTTGTTATATGCAATTTGTATTTTATGTTGTATTTGGTATGCACAAAAAAGGTGCCATGTATTCTAATTTATCATTTTTGGTCCAGTGTAATTTTTAAAATTGCTTTTGCTAAGAGTGGTGGCAGTGTTATTATTAATTACTGGTAATATTTTCTTTATGTTGATAATTGATATGAATGATATTTCATAGTATAATATTTTTATGAGTACTGTTAAAAGTGCTGTTAATTGTGTAATTAAGCTACACTATTTGCTTATATATATTTTGCTGTACTGTTTACCAGTGTTACATTATTTACACAAAATTAGTAGTTTATTTACACAAAATTAGTAGTATTGTATTATATTGTGTTACACATTTATGAGTTAAATTGGTTAATATGCCTACTAAAAGGAAGAGTTTAACTCCAGCGGCAACTAGAATGCCTGTAATTAACCGTTTAACTGGGGGTCGGAATCCTCAGCCAACTGCAAATAGAATCTCAGTTTTTGGGGCTGATCCTTTGGTGTCAATTCCCACTTTTACTGGGGCAGAAGGTACTACTCAACTTAATGATTTTCTTGACAGAGTCAATTTAGTTGCAGCACATGTAGGCTGGGCTGACTCTGATAAGTTGACTGCTATTCGTGTGAAATTAGATGGAGAAGCTGCTGCGTTTATTCGCAATAACCCTCGTCTCAAGAATGAGACTAAGTTGGAAATTGTGGTTGAGGCTTTAAAGGACAGATTTGCTACTGTTCAAAATTTACATGCTAATATTAGAGCATTAATTCAAGCCTTTCAGAAGCCTAGAGAAAGTGTTAGGCAGTTTGCTGCTAGAATAGAGGCACTCTCTTGTAAAACAGTACCTGTCGATAAAGTGGAAGATCCCACTGTGGAAAGTCAGAGACTTGATTTACTCTTGTCTGTTTTTCTTGAGGGCCTTCATTTACATTTGAGGCGACTGTTATTACCACAGAACCACAAAACATATGTAGCAGCTAAGAAACATGCTATAGCAGAAGAAGAAGTTTGGTTTAAAACCCATGCAGATGAGCTTAATAATGTTCACTCTGTAGAAGTGAATGCAGTTTCCACTCCAGGTGTTACAGTTAAGGCTGCACAGGCTAATAGTTCCAAAGATGAACTCACAGCAGCAATTAAAGCACAACAGGAAAACATAGCACCTCTTCCTATAGTAAATGGCTCAATTTTGGGTAATAAACTCAAATTTTTATTAGATTCAGGAGCTACTATAAATTTACTAAATGCTAGGTATATGCAATGTTTTGGCAAGAAAGTAAAAATTGAAACATGTGAAACTTATTTAAAAGGACGTTGGCCGAAGTTTGTTTGTCGGATGTCTGTATCTACAATGTTAACTTCCCTGTTTGGAACGGTAATGATTTTATATTTTTTTCACACCACCGCCACCCATGTAAAATTCTGTATTAATTCAAAATATCTTAATAAATTCTATATTTAATTTTAACTTCTTGTAATGTTTTCACTTTAATTTAGAACACTGGACCCGACTGTTTTATGACACAACGCAACATTAATTATTCTGTTGGAGCTCATGGTCACTATTTACGATTGATTTGAACACTAATTTTACAGTATATATTGTGTTTATCATGTTGTCACAAACTTTACACATTCATGTTATTGAGAATTGTTTATCCAAATATTGACTTATCATTTGGTATTGAACTTAAAACCTATACACAAACTCTTAAGAATTAAAAGCTCCAACATAATGTTGAGATCACCAAAACATTCTCTCCTTCTATTTACCGTAGACTGCGTTCCGAGTCTTTCCTCTCTATTAATTTTAAAGGTTCTCAGTTTTTATCTGTTCACAGTAAATGGGCAAATTACCTGTTTCGTTTCAGTCTAAGGTCAAACAATTTATGTGAATGTTCAAAAAAAGTACCTCATGTGGAACATTTGGTTTTCTAATGGCTTCTTTGATGATCCTCGATTATGCTTGCAGAACGACTTGAAAATGTTCCGTGGGACTTTGCCGGTGAACTTATCTGTTTTCGTGAAGTCCAGACTGCTACTGTTCTTTGCTTTTGTTCGTTTTATTTATGCATACAACATTTTATGTTGTAGTTAACTTACGTCTCTAAGCCCCGTGTTGCACATCTGTGTGCACGGGGAGATTTTATATGTTAAAAAAATCTAATTATTTTCCAACTCGAAAAAAAACGAATTAATTGCGCAGGTTTTGGAAAAAAAATATTTATGATATTGCTAACACTAATGATAACAGTAATAAAAAATAATAAATTACGAAAATATTAGAAAATAAATGCTATATGCTTTTGATAGATTGCGTAATTTCTTTGCAATTCGTACTTAGATCTTTTTAGCATTTCCTTAAAAAAAAGGAATTTTTACATCCATCAACGGCTGGATATTTGCTCATTAAGCAATCGGCGCGAATGGCGAAACCCATCAATCATTTAGCCATCTCAATACCGAGAACATTTCTCAAAGCGAAAAAAAGTATCACAAAGATCAGTATTACACCCGCGAAGAGAAGAAAGGGAACGAAACAGACCAGCCGAGCCTTACGCGAATTTTGAGCACCACACCCTTTAATTCGAACTAATACTCAGCCTTCACAGTCACTATACCATTTTACTACACTGTTGCAAACAAAATTGCTAAAACTCGGCTGTTTACCGAACGCCTCTCATTATCGTTTTCCTCAGCGATTTTGCTGCGATTGTACAACTGAGTTGAAGGCAAAATAATATCGCGATTTCTCTATAAAATCCGTTGTAACTTGGAGTACAACAAAAAGTACGCATACGAAAACGTTGAAATTGCTTGACTGCGCGTGGTTGCTAAAGCTTGGCACGTTCTGAAAATTTGGCGCCTTCTATTAAAGTGATTGCGATGATATGTAAGTACCCTTTGACAATCAAATTGATTGCTATTTAAAACAATAAAGTTACTTGCAGCTTGCAAACAAAAGAAATATTTACAAAATAGTGAAGCAGTTTCCATTTTATGAAAAGTCGATATACGTAATGTAATATAAATGAAGCATAAAGTATTTGATTCTTTAAACTAAATTTAAGACTGTGATTTGGCGAACGGGCTGGCTGCATGGGCGTTTTTGTGGTTTTCCCCATATGTAACGTGTATACGAGCCAGTTCCCCTTAGAAAGTCCTCCACGAAGGCATCCCTCCCTTTAGGCAGATAGCCCTCGTGTGCTTTGCCATAATTGAATAACCTAACCTAACCTAACCTAAGACTGTGATTTGATTATAAGAACTCTGATTCAAATGACAGAGAGTCTTTCCGAGGTAAAGGTTGGTGCTAATTTTTATCCAAAGCAATCGAAACAAAAGAATTCTTAAACCTGAGCAAACTCCGACAAAAAGTTTGCCCTCGATAACTCAAAACATTTTAATTAGTAAGTTTGCTTCACCTTCAGTACTTTACCCATTAATTTGAACTCAAAAGCTTTCTTTTGAAAACGTGTAATCCCCTGTATTCTTTTTTTACTTTTTTTTATTTAAAAAAAGAATAATAATACCTTATGTACTCCTCCTTTTAAAGGGCGAATCCTGGTGGTGGAGAATTATCATCCACCACTCTTTTAGTTCGGGCGCCAGTGTAGAGTCATTAGGGGGTTTTGGGGAAGCAGAAGAATGAAAAATGAGCAACGCCTTCGCCGCGAATTGAACCACGAGCCTCTCGGTTACGCGTCCAGCGTGCTGACCACTACACCACGAAAGCATGCGAAGAAGGCGGGAGAAATAACTTATATACTCTCCCTTTTAAAGGGCGACGGGGGATTAGGGTACCCAATTGCCAAATCTCGGTGGTGGAGAATCATCATCCACCACATTTTTAGTTCGGGCGCCAGTGTAGAGACATTAGGTATTTTTTGAAAGCAGGAGACTGAAGAAATGAGCAACGCCTTCGCCGGGAATCAAACCACGGACCTCTCGGTTACGCGTCGAGCGTGCTGACCACTACGCCACGAAGGCATGCGAAGAAGGTGGGAGAAATACCTGATGAGCTTACGTAATTACAGATTATAAGTTTTCTGAATAATTAAACAAGCGTTTTCGATTTAAAAAAAATGAAATTATTAGAAATAAGCAGTATACGAAATATTTACAAACGCTTTTCTCACTTAGAAGTAAACAGTGTCAAAAAAACTGACTACTAAATCAATGTGAATGAAAAATATACAAATCTACCTTCATTTGGAAATGTAGCCCTACTCATTTCATGAAATTTTAAAATTTCTTCAGGAAGTTCGCTATTGTTTATCGAATTGTTCCAAGATTTCCCCATTGGCTATCAAAAATCATGTATTACATAATTTATTTTGAATTTTAAATAGAATATTAGCAGTTAATTCTATCATCCCTTGTAATGATTACAAGATGCAGTATACATTTGTTTAAAAAAGATGCAGAACCTAAATTAGATTGAACCGTTAAAATGATTCTAATTTGCAGTTTAAGAATTATAATTAAATGAATATACAAACGGATATACTTGAAGTATAACAATTAGATTTTGTAGCTATCTAACTATGAATATGATATAATTTTAAAGAGGCTATATTAGATTGAATACAAAGACTATAAAAGACTGAATCGTAGAATTTATTTTTCAAAATGAAATTAACCTGAAGTTCAAACTGTGCGGATTCCAAGCGGTTTTGCAACTGAATGAATAGAAAACAAAATTAAAAAATAATCATTGTGATTACTTGGAACTTAAAAATGTAGCTGAAAAAAATAGTGGTTGAATTTCATATATATATATACCGAATCACTTTAACAGACCTGCCTTCAAAAATTTATAATATCTCTTCTCAGTGTAAATATAGCATGTAAGGTCCAGAGAAAAATCCCTATATACTTCTTGTACTCAGAAATGAGTGGTACCAAACATTTTATGTTAGATCTGTCTCTAGTAAAATGGACATAATGAACCAAAAAATTATGCTGTATGTCCTTAGGAGAATTGAACTGCAGCACATGTACAAAACTCGATATCTCGAGTCCTATACCATATAGTCTCTGAAAATATGTTGAATGTTTTCCTTTAAACGCTAAATTTTGGCTGAAATTTACTTGTTTTTCATCCAAAGTTAGCTATTACAGTTCTCACTCGTATAAAATTGTTGTTTATGAATGCACGTAATAAGTTAAATAGCATTATTTCAAAAAGAAAAGACATTAATATCTGTCATGAAATTTCTTAAAACCTTCAAATCAGTCATTATCTTCGCAAGTCAGAATACTGTGCTTTTTTAATTATTATTATTTTTTAAAAATATAAAAATAATAAAAAAATTATTCTTCTAACGTCTTCCTCCCCCAAAACAAGAATCCAACATGAGAGAAAAAATCTAGATTTAAAGTCTACCCTGAAAGATCAGACCACTGATGAAAACGAGCCTTCACACAATACATAATTAAGCTACCTATTCGCGCCACCATTTCCATTTATCATGATGTATATAAAGGTACAGACGGTGCTTCTTAAACAGCTTCTAGAGATGTTTACTTTCTGAATAATAAGTCTTCATGATTCAACTGTGAACAGCCATTAGGAGGGTTTTTTTTTTTTTTTTTGAAAAGAAGAATGAAAACTAAGCAACGCCTTCGCCGGGAATTGAACCATGGACCTCTCGGTTACGCGTTAAGTGTGCCGTCCACTACACCACGAAGGCATGCGGAGAAGGTGGGAGAAATACTTCATATACTCCCCTTTTTAAAGGGGGATTGGGGGACCCAATCGCCAAATCCTGGTGGTGAAGAATCATCATTCACCACCTTTTAGTTCGGGAGCCTCTGTAGAGTCATCAGGTTTTCTAGAAGCCGGAGAGATGAAAATTAAGCAATGCCCTCACCGGGACTCGAACCACGGACTTCTCGACTAGCGTCGAGCGCGCTGTCCACTACACCACGAAGGAATGCGTAAAAGGCGGGAGAAATATCTTATAACTCGACCAACGTTTGTTTTTACTTTTAACATAAAATTTTCGAGATGAGGAACAATAATCATCTTAATGCATGCATTAAAAGTTAGGATGCAGATGTAAGTCAGATGCTACTTACAAAAGATTTAACAAAACATTTCATCTTTTATTCGGGCCAGTACGGTAATTAGATGATTACTTATAATCAGTTGGTACCCGATTTGTATGTAACACGTATATGAAATAATATGTTACATAGTTTAGAAATTAGTAAATTAATTGAGATTTCTTTAGTACTCAAATTTAAGGGTGAAACTTTTATGCCGAGCTAAGGACATTTTTTGATTTTATAAAGCAAATATTGTCATTCATCATCATGTTACTGATTTTATGAAGTTATATATTTCATATCTACACATAAACCAAAATTATTATGTATTATACGTGCAGCTACGCTGCTTAGTTTTCAAGCATTACTATCGTGCTGTTATTTTTGAGTATATGATTAATCTTGTACTTATTAATTAAAAAAAGTATAGGTTATAAAAATTTTAAATGTGTTGCTTCTTAAATACATTCATTGATAATTTTTGGTGGCATGTTTTCTTTTAAAGTTTGCACAAAAATGACCTTAAATCTAACTCCTAAACACAAATGCATCTACTTTGAACGCTTAGCATGAAGGGATATATAAAACTCTCACTGAGATCTGGTTAAATAACGCGAAATTAAACTCTTTTATACAACAAACTCAAAAGTTTTCTATGTCTTCTGTAATGTTGACTATGCATGCGTACCTTCAAGAAAGAGCAACTGGAATTATAAAAATTAATTTGACCCGGAAGGATTAGTTTATAAATGTTAATGAAAACTTTGAAAATGTCCCCCGGGGGGGGGGGAAGCTATAGTTGAAAACAAATTACTTTTCTGATCCTTTAAATTCATAAAAGAGCAACACAAGTTAATGTACGTATTAAATCTCTTTTGCTATTCTTTCAAATTAGACAATATAAATGAAAAACAAACCGATGCCGAATGGAAACTATTCTATAGTTCTTTTAATTAAGCTAAAAGTGGAACACAAATTGCGATACCGGGTTTCTATAATTGTAAGGTTTTAGTTAAACTAACCAAGTTTTATTTTAAGTTAAATCTGTCTATCTCCTCTCTGCTTCAACTTCCCGTCAGAAGAAGCGCGCGGTTTCAGCTTATGCTAATTTTGAAGTACAGCCAAGTACTATTTAAGCCAGAGGTAGAAACCTCTCGGTGTACGATTTCCCTTGCTTTACTGAGGATACGCATGTTCTTGCTGCCAGCTACGCTGATGATACAGCGTTAGCCGTTAAATCTCTAAACCCGGAGTATGCATTATCAAGACTTCAGGCCAAAATCCCTGCTATCTAAGCTTCTTCTCATTCGTAGTCGCAAACGGAGGAAACGTGTGAGAACCGAGATTAAACTTTTTGTCAAAATCATCCCTAGAGTCGACAAAGCAATTTACCTGGGAGTTACCCTAAACAAGAAATACAACTGGAAAGATCATATGCTCAGAGTAAGCGGAAAAGCTCAAGGAATTATTTTCAGGCTTTTCCCTCTTCTAAAGAATGAGAATCTCTCCCTCCGACTCAAAAAGAGGATTTATGAGGCTGTTATCCGTCCTATTCTTACGTATGCGTCGCCGGCCTGGGCAAACTACAGAGTAAGCGAGATTAAAAAACTCCAAGTGCTTCAAAATAAGGTGCTAAGAATTATCACTAAAGCTCCTTACTATGTTCGGAATAAGACCCTCCACTCCGACTTGAAGATAGATACCATTCAAGAGTACCTCAGCAAAGTAAACAACAACTTTTTTAACAATATTATTGATGTGAATCCTGCTAATTT
>KK120194.1:700643-713960 GCA_000611955.2 Stegodyphus mimosarum
TATTATGCTAGCAATGCACGCTAAGTGCAATATTAATGTGAATGTTGTGTGCAAACTGCGAATTTGTATGCATGAAAAGTTAAAGATTGAGTATGTTAGAATGCAAGTGTTAATTAGGCTCTCCACCAAATACACTTAAAGTGTTAGACATAAAGCTAGTGAGAACCTTAGGATTAGCTGGTTATAGGGCGTTTTTTTCAGGTCTCGTATGTCAAGTTCTAACTAATGTTAGTCGATCGTAGGTGGAAGAGTTGAACACCCCCGAACACAAAAAACCCGCAATGGCGGTTTGCTTTCCATCCAACACCGGTGAGAGAGCATTGGGGGAAGAATTTAATTGTGCTTGAATGATAATGTATGTGTGCGAATTTACAAAGGTAAAAATAAGGATTTGTACCACATAGAATTACTCTGATATCGTACTAAAATTGTTTTCCTTCCAGATTTTGCTGGAAGGAGTAAGACTTTTTAGAAGAATAAGACTTCGTAAGAAAGATGTTGAAGACTGTTGTTCAAGAATATTTCGCCTGTATTTTTCACAAACAGATATTGCCTTGTAAGAGTTGGCCTAAGTTTAGAACAGTTAAATTTCGACTATTTAGAATTGCGAGTTTCAACATGGTCCGTTTGGACCAAAGTAGTTTAACTATCGCAATTCTGGCGGGAAGTATGTAAGGTTTTAGTTAAACTAACCAAGTTTTATTTTAAGTTAAATCTGTCTATCTCCTCTCTGCTTCAACTTCCCGTCAGAAGAAGCGCGCGGTTTCAGCTTATGCTAATTTTGAAGTACAGCCAAGTACTATAAATGGGGGGGGGCCCTTCGGCTATGTCGTCAAGTGCATCATAAATTAAGAACTCTCACCCCAGTGACCAGAAGCAGAAGTGGTTCCCTTCCAACGAAAAGGGAAACAACTGCGCATGCGTGAAATATCTGTCGCCAAAAAAGCTCCAAAGCTCGAAGCTGAATGTCGAAGTTGGTTTGGACAGGTTCGACCGTCACGTTTAGCAAGAGTTTAAACCAAGAATAGGTTCTTTGGTTTGAAATAGCTTATATGGACAATGGAAGTTCAACAGCCAGTGAAAGTGAAACTTCACCTAATATTTCATCATTTCCGAGTTAAAATTGTCGCGACAAGTCAAAGAACGATTCATCTTAACCCGTGTTCCTCAATTTCCTATACACGTCGCGGAGGGGGAAAATGTCGGCTAGGTACCAAAGAAGCGCCACATCACAGAGGGGAAATTCTCGCCAACAGATTCCGTCGCCAAATTCCTTAGCGAATGTTCCCTTTTCTTTGTAGCGGCGTTGCAAGCAAAGTGGTTTACATTACGTCTACGGAGCCTTTCCTTCTTTACATAGAGGTTTACAATGCTGCTCAACTTTCGCGTGACCAGCTAGCAGTTTAAATTTATAAGCCATAGTGCTTACTACGTGATTGCATTGTAAAACAATTTGAAGTGCGTTAGTATTTAGTATATCTTGCTACACACCCTTTTAGATAGAGGCCAATCTCCGCGAATTGCTCTGCGAAGCAAAGTTTGATTTAAGTTACATTTAAATTTATTTAAGTATTATTTGATTGTTAACTTTGACCCAAGTGCGGTCTTTTACTTTCTGTATCCCTCCCGAATAGGGAAGTTGTAAATTAATAGTGACTTAATAAAAGAGGATTTCAAATCCCTTCACGTGCAGTTATTATCCAGCCCAGCAGTTACATCAGAACATAGCGTACCTTCCGCTCCCTGTTCCAGTTCAGGACTGAATACTTTAGGTTAAGAACCCTTTACAGAATTTACCATGTTTCACAGAACACGCAGTCTTGACATAATGTCTCAATGAATTTTAGATAAATAAAGCAAAAATAGTAGAATATATTGAATTTTACTAAAGATCGCAAAGTGTGCATTGTAATTTATTGCATTTCGACCTGACCTCTTTTCATTCGAGGCAAAATCCACTTTCACCACGAAGCTATGTGTTAAATGTACTTCTTTAGAGAGATGGCAAATAGACTCAGTCAGATTACATTCATTTTTTTGGTGAACACACATCGCAAGATAAATGAAGATATTACTTGTCTGCCTGAATGCTTTTCCCCTGCTACGTTGCTTGTTGTCTGAAATTTAGTATTAACAATTAGCCGAATATTGCTTTTGGTGAAACACATCTTCCTAAATTTACAAGACATTGTAGAATTTCCCCATGCGTTCTTAAGTAGTGTAACTAGTAACATGTTCATCTAGCGTGAAGAAGATGTATGGTTCGAATCCGAGCTAGAGCGTAGTTATTATCTCGTGTTTCCCGCTCGCTAGAACTTAATTCTTTGCTAATTTACGCTAGAACTTAATTCTTTCCTAATTACGCTAAGCCGTTCGAGCCGAACGGCTTAGCGTAATCATCTTTAATATGCCCCGACAACATTTACACTGTTCTATATTGTTAGTATTCTCTAACTAATTCTTGACATTAGGTACGAAAATAGAAAATAATCGTAGGGAAAAATAAGAAACCTCAGAAGAAATAAGTATCAAATTAGATCCGCTTTCCACAAGTGTTTTCAAATGGGCAAATTGGAAATGTTTTTGTTTGCTACTTGTACGAGTTTTCAGTAGCAGATTTAAAAATTATCTGATTAAAAGCCAACAGCATTTTAAGTCTTCTTTTTTATAGTTACGGTATTGCCTACATTGATCATGATTATATTTTTATAATAATCAGTGAAGGACTCTATCACCATTTAAGCACTTGAAAGCAAAGATTGCATAGCAAATTCGAGGTCAAATAAAATTTCAATAGTTTGAACTGCTTGAAGGCAATATGCATAAGAAAAACACTTTCACGGTAAATATTTTTAAGGAAACTTGATCACATTTACGAATGCTAAACAGTACGAGAGCTTCAAAGGAACCCAATACGAGTTTCGAGTTTTCAGTGGCTTTACACACTCGGCTGCTAGCGAGCCTTACATTCTACTGAAATCATGATTATTCTGTTCTATTCGTAAATTAATTTATGAAATATTAATACTTGCTTCTATAAATTTCATGTGTATTTTAATAAACTGTGATGTAGGATGTGGAGGATAAAATTAAGACGAGTCTATACTAAGCTGTTGCAGCCACAACTTAACAAAGTTTCCGATGATTCTCTTAACTTTACGCTTTTTATGGTACGGCCAATTGTTGTATCTGAAATGTATAAGAAATAACCAGATAGGCAGAGAATAATTCAATTTTTGAAAGCAACAGTCGATTTTTTTTCCGGGTGAGAGTAATAATTATGATAGGCACGTTCGCTTTTTAGTCCTCAAAGAATTTGAAGAAGGAGCTGCATTCTCTCTCTCTCAGTGCTTGTCACAAACTACTCAACTATTTCTGTTTGCTTCTAAAATGATGAGAAGAGGCTGACAAGAGGGAGCTGAAAAACAATACTTTCGAAGCATGAACACAATCAACTATATTATGAATTTTTCAGTTTCTCTTTCTACCTTTAACTTAATATACTCTGAATTTAAAACTTGCTCTAAGTTTTATATCTAGGTATTAATAAGTTTCTCTTGGTTTCTACTTTATTATTTTTCTCTTTACTCCAAAAAAAAGAGTAAAAAAAAACTCTGTGTGTAATACTCTATCGTGAGATATTGAACAATTTTTAAAAAAGGAGTCACCCAGCTAATGATATTAAATGATAGTTGGTTTCAATTAATTTGTTTTCCAAGAAGAATAAAACTTTATTGCAGCTAAGCCCACTTGTCTTCTATAAATGAACTTGCATTCAACGGATTTGTTCTGTATTTTTATTTTATCTTTTTGCGAAGAGGTTCCTGTCATCTTTGAGATTGTGTATTCTTTCCATTAATTCACGTCCCTCAGAGCTGGTACAAATAACTTCCTGTAATTCTGAAGTAGTAATCTCCTATGAAATAATTAATTAGGCTTATTTTTTACTCTGAAGTTTCTTATTTAATGAAACTCTTATCATGTGAAAAAAATCCTCCCCCCCCCGGAAAGGTTATTTTTGTTAAGAAATATCTATGAATTCAAATTGTGGCGAGCCATATACAATATTTAGTCCTAAATGATATGTCTTCTTTCTTCCAAGCTGTAGTAATGGTTAATTTAGAATTAAATTCACGAGATCAGTATGTGTAGAAACGTTATATTTGATTAGAAGATAATTGGTATGCTTGGAAATTTGGCGGTGTTTTGTATGCCAGTATAATTCTCAAAATATGTACCATTTGGGAATGCATTGATACATTTTCAGCAGTTGGTAGAAAATGACAAGCTAAGTAAAATCAGAACAGCTAAAAATGGCATTGTATTGGTTTGGGAATGAGTTGAATTAGAAGTCCTTCGACTGTAAAACTTCATAAGTGCTTTTAATTCAGCTGATCCGTGAAGCAGTTTATGTTATTTATCACTCTGATTTTACATTTTCAAAATTCAATTACGCAGTATTTTTTAAGAAGCAAAACTGTACCGCGTCAGTCTACTATACAGTGCCTACCGTTTCTCTGTACATCCAATAAGACTGAATTTTGCTTAATCTTAAATTTTGATTTCAGCATAAGTATTTTTTTAGCCCAAAGGGCGTTAGCCCAGAAGCGCTATTAATTTCGTTTTGGCATTTCACGTCGAAACCTTTAAAAGTCTGAATCACTTTTAAAATTGCTGTCACCAAATATTACTGCCCTGTATTATACTTAAAGAAATTCAATAATGAAGAATCTGCATAAATGTACGCATATTTCTCGCATTATGATAAAACAACAGTACCTATAGGCCTCAAATTTTGCATAACGTGCGTCTTCACCCGAATATGGGCATCTGGAATCCCAAACTTGGAATATGTTTTATTATCTATTTCATATTTTGTAAAGCATTTATGAGTTTTTGATTAAGAAACTCAACGACTTCAAAGCGAGAAATGGCAACACCATACGGATAAAAAAAATTATCTCCAGCATACTAGGCTGTGTATCGGAAGTTCTAAAGATATGCTCTTTTTAAATTATTTTGTGTTATTGCTGTTGAATTGAGGTTTATATGTTAAGTGCGAAGAACATGATATTTAATAAATAAAGGTAATACATAAAACGTTAAAAAAGCGCTTGTTTGAGCGTAATATAAAATCCGAAAGCTTTTTTTTAAAGGGGGGAAGGATTTCATTTGAAAAATTTAATTTGTTTTTTAAGACACTTCTAAAAGAAATAGGCTAAATGCGTTCAAAAGGCGTGACTTTTCGATTCTTTAGAAAAAAAGACATTTGTTCAGGTGCGTTGATTCATCATCATAAATATACTGCAATAAACACTTATAGTACGATCTATATCGGAAATTAAAATAAACTCGTGAAATTAGTAACTATTATTGAAGATCTGATTTGGAATCAGAATCATTATCTTAAGTTGAAAAACTTAAGTTAAATGCGAAAAGCTCCAAAAAATTTTTATTCGTCTGTTGAATTTTGTTTGAATTTATTACGTGTTATGATAGCAAAAAGTTCTTCTAATTATTAATTTCTGAAGCATATATCACAACTGCTCAGAACTTTACATCAGAATTACAAAAGAATTGCGAAATTTAAAAATCAATCATAAAACTTTAGGGGGTGGAAAAAGAAAGCTGCATAGAAAATGATGATAAAAAATGGGAATACTTTAATTCATTGAGTAGTTTATTTTTCGCACCACTGTTAACGGAAGCATTGGCCTTCATGAAAGAGTTTCTAAAAAAACTATCTCATGTTTTCATTACAAGTGGAAGTAACCAAAACATTCAGATTTGTTTAACCTATGAGACGATACCTGTTTATGATTTAACCTATGAACCTATGATTTGTTTAACCTGGAGATCGCACTATTCATTCACTGGAGGCCAAATTTTAATCGTTTGCATATTTGGTCAAAATATTTACTCATACGAAATTTCAAAGCAATCGGAACATTCTTTCTTGGTGCGTCGATTTTTTTTTTTTTTTTTTTTTTTTTTTTTTTTTTTTATGTTTTTTTTGTTATAGAGTGTAATTATTTATAATTAATTTAGGAGGTTTTCTCCAAAAGTTGTGTTTTCTGATGTCCCACTTGCAGCTGCCGGAAGGAAAAGGGTTCATTGTTAATTTTCATTTCATTCTACTTTAATCAATCTATTGCTTTTTTAGTTTAGGTCTGCAAAAGATAACTATTCCCAAGTATGCCTCTGACACAGTAATTTCATTCTCTATATCATTGATTTCCTAAAGATTTTTTATTTTATAGTTTAATCTTTCAAATTATCTCTTTATCCGTTGTTTACACGTGAAATTCCTTTAAAATATACACTTTATTTGTTACATCCATCTCGCTTTAATCTTCAGTAACAAGTTTTAATTTTGTTAATTAGTTAAAGAAGATTTAACTGCGCTACGTTCCTTTCTCAGTCTAGCTAACTCCAATGTTTTACGAGCTATTCAAATATCAAACAAAGCTGTCAAAATAAATTCAACCATTACTTCCCTGGAAATGCAAGGAATTTCCAACTTTCGATTTTAACATTCCCATTAGCAACAATGAAAGCTTGCAATTAATACCACTACAATTCTACAGACAGTGTAAAGCACGCTCATGAAAACAACTTCACATTCCAATTATGATGTTCAAATATACTTTATGCAACTAAAAATACATAGAAAAAACTAGTCATATATCTATTGCATCTCCCTCCAGTTCTACATTCCTTCGCCAGCTCAAGCTCTTAATAAACTAAAACGTTTCGTACACTCAGTTTAGGGCTATTCCATTGGCCTGTAAGAAAGCTCTCAACATTAAGTGTCTTATTAAAATAGGTTATCATATTTCTGGGAGACGAAACTGGTACACCTGGATAAAAACTTCCATGGATGGCACAAACGGGGACGAGGGCTAATCGTCACAAAGAAAGATGCTAGAAAATGTTTAACGACATTACGTATTAAACTTTATGTTTCAGAAACTGAATCCGTATGAAATAGGAGCCCATTTGGGTGTGAGGAAAACCCTACAAAGGATCCGCGAAGCGGTATATTTTCCGCAGTTATACAAAGTTGTGACGGCGTATGTCAGGTCATGTCACTTATGTCAATTAATTAACGACGTTAATTACAACCCAGTCGGGTAGTTAAATAGCATAAAAACTACGTTTCCAAATGAATTGGTTGGCATTGATTAGCTTTGTCCCTACCCCAGAACAAACATTAATAAAAACCGATACTTGTTAACCATCGTGGACCATTTCTCAAAGTGGGTAGAAATAATTCCCCTTAAACGGGCTTCAGCAAAAATAGTAGCAGATTCATTTCTAAATAAATATATTTTAAAATACGGGGCCCCAGTAAAAGTAATATCAGATAATGGTAGACAATTTGTAAGTAATTTATTTGAAAACCTGTTCACAGGCCTTGGCACACGCCATCTAAAACTGTTACCTTATAGACCGCAATCAAATATTGCAGAACGCGTAAATAAAAATATAGTTAACATTTTTTTGGGGATATGTGAAGAATTATCATGACCGTTGGGACAGCTGCGTCAATGAGTTAGGATTTGCTTTAAGAACAGCGAAGCACGATACCACAAAGAAAACCCCCACAGTATTATTCTTAGGAAGAAAAATTTTAACACCCCTGGATAAGCTATTTTTCGTTCAACAAAGACAGGAAGAATTTAAATTGAATGATATCCAAAAGATTATAAACGATGCCATCAAACATTCAGATGCGGCAAGGTCAAAACAACAATTATTCTACAATAAAAACAGACGTGGAGTAAAATATACCACAGGACAGAAAGTCCTAAAACTAAAGCACTCTCTTTCGTCGGCACCCGAAAATAGGGTGGCCATATTTGAACTTAGGTTTCAGGGCCCATTTATCATAGAGAAGATAAAATTTTCAATGGTGTATTTAAAGGTTGAAAACGGTCAACAAGCTAGCGCGAACATTGATCAAATCAAACCCTATTATAGTCGTTCGGATTTTCCAATCTTAAAAGAATTATTGCAGGTTCCTGAAACAACACCAAGAGTTGTAATTTCATCATCACCGAACAAGGATCCCTAAACAACAAAAAGAAGGGCAGCTAACACTGAGGAACCCATAGCGAAACGAAGAAACCTGCAACAAGAGCAAACCTCCGCCAGAACGAGGAGTAATAAAGACACGAACGTTCCCCTTCAACAAGGGTCAGAGCCTAAAAGGCAACGAAAAAGGTCTTTTGAAACAAAAGTGCCGAACCATAGAACCGATGCCAGAAAAAGATGCTAGAAGAAGATGCCAACCAGAAGCAAGATTCAAATGAAAGCAACCAGATGAAATGAGGTCTATTTATTCCCACGAACCAAGAAGGAGCAAGAGACTCTTCAGAAAACCAGAAGCAAGATTCAAAAGAAGCCAACCTGACGAAATGAGGTCTACTCATTCCCAGGAATAAAGAAGGAGCAAGAGACTCTTCGAAGATCTAGAAGCAAGGTCGGCAAAGTACAGGACAAAGCGAAAATTAGATTTCCAAAATCCACTGCCGCCCCCCCCCCCAGAAAAGCGTCCCGTTTCAACGACTGAGGAATTAAAAGAAAAGAAGGTCCGGACCAGGATACCAGCCGCCCGCGAAGAGTCAAGGTCCAAAGTTTAACATCGTCAACATTTCAAGACTTCTGCAAAAAGAGAATGCAGGAGTATAGAAGCCAAAAAAAAAGAAGATAAGTGAAAATTTCTTTGTTTGATAGCTTGTATTGAAAGTTCGATTTATGTCATGTGTTTAAAGTTGCTAAGTACTGTTCAATACGAGAATGTAATGATAACTATCTGTTAAATAGAAAAGAATTTAAATTCGCAAGTTGGCGAAAAATTTATTTTGTAAATACTTTTAGAATTCTCAAGTTCCGAGAAGCTAAATTCTGAATTGTTTAGTCGAAAGACTTCAATGGTGTTAATTTAAACTTTGTAGCCAAGCATTGTGAATTTGGCATAGCAACTATAACTAATGATGTAAAATGAATTTTAAAGCATTACGTGTTAAAATGTTCTATTGAATTTGAAATGTTAATGTTAACTTTTAAACTTGTGTAAAAAGTAAACGAATGTGCTTTGGTCAAGTATGAATGCAAATATCTTTATGTAAAAGATGGATGGCATGAAAGTATAGATTGATTGTGCTTAAAGTTAGGCTCTCCACGCTTCACTTAAGAATTTTAAATTTAAGCTCTATTTTAGGACATTAGGTCTAGTTTTGTGGTTAAGGAGTTTTCTAAGGTCTGAAAAGTCGAGTTTATAACAAATCATAGCCATTGGATAGCGGTAGCTGGTCGTCGCGGTAAACAACAGAAAAACCTCGTGTCACTCAGAACAATTTCTGGAGAGCATGGAGGAAGAACAGTTTAGTTCGTGTGAATGAAAACGATTGAGGGCCAAAATAATTCCAACAAAGAGTATTGGTAACAAAATCGAATTTGCATGAAAGACATTACTAATACTTTTTCCTTCCAGATTAGTTGGAAGGACAAGACTGATCCTAGATGAAAAAGAGGAAGTAGATGTGTGTAATCAAATGCAAATTGTAAATCTGTTATATTTTTCTTAGTTTGTATAGCTTTAGAAATTGTTGTAAAGTTGACCCTAATCAGGAATTTAATGACGAAAGTCATTCCAAAGAAAAAGAAGAAGAATTTGCTAGAAGTTTAAAATTTTGATGACGGTCTTCTAGCGTCCCTGGATTTAAACTCTTAAACAAGGTCGTTTAAGACCTTTATTTGCGAATAGTTAAATTCTGGTGGGGAAAGATGTAAGGCTTATTATGCGTTTTCTAACAGTTATTTTAAGTTTTGTATCTTTCCTGTCTTATTCTAATTTCAGCTTACAATTTCCTGCCAGAATGTGAATTCAGAAACACAGAGAATGCAAATGAGAATTAGTACTATTCAAGTCGTGACTTAACTCTGTTGAAGACAGAGAAAGTCTGATTTCCTGACGAGCGCGCGTTTGCCTTCTGGCCATATCTCTCTTAGCTGTTACTACGCTTTGGCCATATCTAGGTCCTTGCTAGGCTTCCCCGATTCAATTAATACTTAGGGGTCAACTAGTTAGATTCTGATAGCTTCGGCTATATTTATTTAAGAACTTTAGTTAAGTTAATTTTAGTTCAAATTATTAGTATTTAAGTTTATTCGCTTGTAAAGTGTTCGTGGGGTTCTAAGTAAGAACTTAAGATTTAAAGAGTTGAACCCTACAAAGTTACTCATTTATAAATCCATTCTGCGTCCCATACTCTGCAACGCTTGTCCAGTCTGGAGGTGTTCATGTAAAACTACGTAAAAAACTGCAAACTGTACAGAATGTTCTTCTGTGGGAAATTGCAGACGCACCTTACTACATTAAGAACAATGGAATTCATCGGGAACTACGCATAATTCCACTGAGAAGATTTTACTGACGCTTGACCAGACAGTTTCACATTCGTTTACGTACTATAAATAAATCTGAATTCAAAATTTATAGTTACAAGTATAACAATGATACTAACAAAAACAAGCCAATGTCCATTCTCAATCCAAATGTCATCATAGAAGTCTGATTTTTATACTTACTTTGTGTTAATGTTATTCTGTATTCTTTTGTTTTTATTTATGTATATTTAAATTTATATCTTGCATGTATTGTACGTAGTTGTTCACCACTTGAGACCTATTGATTCAAAATAACCTTGATAATATAGATTCAGTTAGACGACAGCTTTGAGGCTTGAATTTATTGTGCGTGAATCTCTTCAAAATTTAAATTTTTAAAAATTACTGTATCTCAAATAAGTAACTTTCTAAAATATTTTGAAACTTTCAGCTGTGTTCGATTTGGGGTGAAGCGTCACCCTAGGCACGCAGGTCTACCAAACACCGTTCTACAAGAACCAAATTCAATTAACATTGAGGAACTAAAATTTTGAGAATTAATGTTTTAAAACTACTCATGCGATTTTTACAAAACTTGGCAGTTTGGCATAATTTGAGTCGTAAAATCGAAATATGGAAAAAAACATAGCATGTCATTTAAGAAAAAGTCCGATATATATATCTAATGCATATCCTAAGCCGCGCTTTCAAGACATGAAAAACGCAAGCTGAATTTAATCAATCGGCCCAGTAGAACGGGAGATATACATCAGTGAAGTGGTATCCGTACACCTGGGTACCTGGGCCGAAGGCCCTACCTCATGTAGAATATGTTGTGGTGTTCCTAATAGTGATGTAAAATAACCGAATGGAATTCATAAAATGTTACAAATGAATATAATGTAGCGGGGTCATTAGAATTTACTTGAGCATTAATAACTAATGTAAAGTGTAAATGTGCCTAAAATGTGTGAAGCTGTTCGAGCTGGTGACTTAGATAGCTGAAACTAAGAGGGTAAATTAGACAAAGGTAATATGCAAATCAAATCAAGCTCATAATCCGAGTAACTCATGCAACAGACAAGCACAATACACATGCAGAGATGCTACAAAAGGAGTAACTAATAGTTGACAGGGTACATAAGTAATTACAATTCGTAAATCAAAAGAAAATAAACATAAAACATGTACAAGCAGTAGAATATGACAAGATTACGTGATCCAAGTGTTGAGAATAGCAAGCGGACGATACATGTTATTAAGATCATTAAAGTCATAATCGGCAATTTAATTGCCGGGTTGGAGATAGCACTTTGCCTCTGATGAAATTTTTTGGCAGTTTTATAATAGTGGGTCCTAAATAGCTCGATCCCTAACTCATCATGTAAATAAGAATTCCTAACGTACCACTCAGCTCCAGCAGTTTGACTCAGTGTACTGCTCTGGGCGGCTTGGAGCCTCGTACGATAACTTTTTCTAGAATATGCCCATACCGGGCAGGCATAACACAAAAGTGAAAGCAGAATGGATTTATAAATGAGTAACTTATTGTCCATAGATAAAACGCTGTTTCAGGACATATAACTGTCTTTTTTTTTCCCCCGCCGTGGTTTAGGGATGAATTATTTTTCACGCCTATTGTATTATGAATATTTTTTTTTTTAAATTTTGGTCTGTCTATCCTTTACGACAAAACTTGTTGCGCTCCAAACTACAGTTCGCAAATGCAATTTTAGACACTTCCCACGCATTAATGCTAGCGGAACTCTGCGCCCAAGAAATGCGCGCTAACTTAATGGCTCCACTAAAAGAGACAAAAGAGCTCACTTTTTTTGCTAACCAAATTGAATTTTTATTCATTTATTGTAAAAATAAATAAACATCCTTGGTGATAATATCATTTAAAATTTCAAGGGTGAAATATTTCCTCAACACCTATAACTAATTCCACCAAAACGCCGCAAACGAAGTCTTTAAGTTCGCACTCGTTTCTTAGACTCAAATAATCATATTCTGTTTCTAACAAAACAGTTGTCTTTTAACGCGGCCTATATTTCTTGGCTTTCTGAAACGTTTACTCTCTAATACCAAAAAAAAATAATCTTGACAATCAACGATTTTTCTTATTGCGGAAAAATTCTATAGCCATCCGTTAGATACAGGAAGGCTCTTTTTACTCGAGAGGCATTCACTGCTTAACTATTTTTTATAATTCTTTGAATACTGGGGATATCAATAATCACATAAGCGTTCAATGGTGTAATCTCCATCGTATTCAAGCAACGGGCTTAAACTCTGCCGAAACTGATTTTAAAACTTCTAATTATTCACAGATCCTAATGATTTATCTATAAAACACTAAATTTCAAAAATTGTTCACTACTATAATAGTTCACTAGCATAATAACACTTGACAGGATCCGAAGGAATGAAACTTTTAACGAACTGTTGAGAAAGCATATGCATAGTTCAGTAGTTCATAGTTCTGTGGTAAGAGTTCAGATGTTCTAGAGATGCAGATAGGTTCAATTATATAAACACACTTGCGCGGGGAGCTCTTGGAGAAGGAATAGTATTTCAATACCTATTGCACAATTCTAATTCAATAGTTATCCCGCATTCATGATACTGTGCTGTAAATGCAGGTTGTGAATAATAATTCAAGATTGCTTGCTATAATCATATTTACAACTGTTGTTAGAAAGGGACCAAACTTTCATTTTCATCAAGATGGTGTCTAAGAAACAGATTGTTTCGTTACAGGGTGCGTAAGATCTGCTTATATTAACGATACGTAAGGTCAGTTTATCTTAACGATACGTAAGGTCAGTTTGTATTTGTTGATTAAGAATACACAGATAAATGAGATACATTCCGCAAGAGAAGAAGAGGGGAAAAGTGGTCACGTGGTTTACGAATAAC
>KK120195.1:0-22945 GCA_000611955.2 Stegodyphus mimosarum
CAGACAAATCCTAAATTTTGTACCCTCATAATTCTATCAAGAATCGGCGCCGCTAAGCTGATCGCCTTTAAACGAGAAAAACACATGTTCGCCCCCGCAAGAAAAGGGGACGAAAAATGCAGGTGGCCGCCGACCCTTGACCCCAAAATTCTCCTCCCGTGAGAACGCAAAAACAGGCTATCGCTGTACAAGCTTTTCTACTAACTTAAAGAAATTTTACCCAGATCAAAAGAAATAATTTAGCAACAGTATAATTTAAAAATTACATCTCATACAAGAACATTAAAATTTTACTATTCACTGTAATTTAATAAAATTAATAAGCACTGTAAAATAATACTTAATAAATCTACACAACAAAGTCTAACGCCCCTTTGGGTTAAAAACAACCCTTTAGGAGTAATATAAAATCTGAAAACTTGAATTTGTTTTTCTTGGGGGGGGGAGATTATAAAGTGTAATTTCTTCTGAGCTATGCTGCAGAATCTAATAGCAAACTGGACAGGTACTGCATGTTAAAAGTGAAATGAATTTTTCTTTTACGTCGGGTACTCTGTGTAAGTATTCCTTTTATATTAAATACAAAAAAGTATATATATAAGTTTCTTAAAATATTTCCAAGTGTATGTTTTGAAATGTTATTGATAGCAAACAAGTAAATAGTTTCATTGCAGGTAAAGTAACTAGTTAGGGAATTGAGATTTCTAGTACCAGGCGCGAGTAATTAGGTCAGCGGGAGGTGTTTAACAACGGTTAGAAAATGGTTCGAACAAAGTCTTCCGCACGTTTGTCCAGTTCAGTCCTCGAATTTTAGAACAATAAATAAAAAAATAAATAATAAAATAAAATAAAGGAGTTTTCTTGAAGTATATTTTTGGTTTGAGGAATTCATTCTTGCCGCGCAAGCCTTGAAACGCACAACTAATGCACGTGATTGCTGAAAAGCCAGAACGCGATTAGTAATTATCCTTTTAGGCCAAATTGGTACGGAAGGACGCAGACTCACGCAATGTTTTGATGTCATATTCAGGGGTAACGACTTGGAAACTGAATTCTAAGCTAAGTCTACAATACAGAGGATGACGTAATGATATTCATTTTTAAATTTTGTTTTGGAAGGGGAAGGGGATGTAGAATTTTTAGGATGGCTAGCAATCATGTATGCCTTATTTTTTACCCTAATAAATTGTTACGCTAATCTACAATGTCTCGCAAAAAAAATCTACTACTTTTTTTTTTTACCTTTTTGAGGGATAGAAGTAAAGCTTTGAAATAAAATAATAAAGAATGTTTTCGTTTTGAATATATATTTTCTGGGCTCTCTCTTTGTACTAAATAAATTTTGAAAAATTAAGTAGTAAATTTTAAAAATAACATTTTAGGCTAAAATGAAAAAAAGTCACAAAATTAATCGAAAATTTTCATATTTTCTAATTAAAATCGTTTGATAAAGAAGCTAGGCCAAAATGAAAAATCTTTCGACTTTTCTTTTTAGAAAATATGCCTTATTTTAATGTTTTCTTGCAATGTCTCGGTCACGAGAGGAAACCTGCAGATTAATTATTGATTTGCATCAAAAGAAAGGGATTAGAAAAATTGCCTATTTATTTAATTTAAGTAATTCTACTGTTCTGATATTATTAAGCGTTATAAGAAAGAGAATAGTATTCAAAATAAAGTAAGACTTGGAAGACCATCTAAGTTACCGGATGGAATGAAATGCTTTATTCTAAGGAATATTAAAAAAAATCCAAAACTGAGTTCTCCTAAATAAACAATCGAACAAAAATTAATTGAAACCTAATTTCACGAAGTAACAGGAAATAATTTATATCTGTATAATCTCTAGTTAAAGCAATTTCGTTTGTTCTAATTTTGAGGAATGGCAACAGAGAACTTGCTTGTTTACTGGCAAAATGGCAGTATGCATTGAAAAGCAATGTTCATCCTCTAGTTACGGAAAATGAAATATCAAAAAATAATTTTGAGGCGATTCCGACATGAATTTCATAAGCCTTCACTAACTGAATAACCAATTAAGAGATAGTTTAAACAATTTCAAGAGACCAGACGTGTTTTGCATAAATAAAATGCAGGCAGCCCAAAAGCTAATGATGACAATATCTCATCATCTGTTTGCGGACAAATCCTGTAAGTCCATTCGCTGTGCCAGTGTGATTAGCCTGTATTCGCCGACCCAGCCTGCAAACAGTAATTCGCCATGTCGACTGTCCATAAAGTTGTTCACGAACGGTTGAAACTGGCTGCATATAAATTGCACGCTTGTCAACCGATCAAGCCTAATGATCGAGTCGTTCGTAAGGAATATTCCATAGTCATTCACCACTACCGCATCAGTAATACTGATGAGCTTCATTAGAAAAACATATTCAGTGACGAAGCAACATTCCCTATTTGAGAAGGATTTGTGTGTCAGAAAAGCCACGTTTTGTAAGGGAAAAGAGAGAAGTAGCTCTTTTCCTTAAGACGTTAACGTTTAATGTGCATTAATTCATAACAAAGTGACTAGTCCTTTCTTTTCCCTGAGTCATCAATTAATTCGGATGATAACTTCAATTGCTTTCGCTACACAATTAGAAAAAATGCACCCAAACTTTTTTAATGCCTCCAAACCACTTAATCTGCATTAACTCATAACAGAGTGACAGGTCCTTTTTACGTCCTTGTACGAAGTAAAAAGGAAGTATTGCGATCGCAAAAAATTTCGGGTACCATATTTTAACGAAAATATCTATTTTGACCGCTATCGAATGTGATTTAACGATGTTTCTATTTGACATCTATACATAAGGACAGAAAAAAGGACTCTTTTTTTCCCAAACGAATTATAAAACTGATTTAAAGTGGATTCTGAAGAGATTTTTTCTTGGCGTCTGTGCGTACGTACGTATGTATGTATAAATCTCGCGTAACTCAAAAATGAGTAGCCTCAGGACTTTGAAATTTTTAAATGTGCACTTCGCATTTTGGTTGCAATCGGCCAGACCAAAAGTATATAAACATGTATATATAATGTATACGAGTAACAGAGTGGATATATAGTATATATATATATATCCACTCTGTTGCTCGGCTCACTGAGCTCAGTTTCCAACTAAGCTTCGTAACAACAAAGCAACGTCTTCTTTTATTATCGCGAATTAAATTATGCTTGATTCATTCTGGAATTATCATTTATGTTATTAGCTGGTTTTTGCGAACAAATTGTAATTTTAATAGTGAAAAATTGTTGTTTTTAATTGTTTGAATGTATTTGGTGTTTTATATTTTTCTAGCGCCGAAGTGTGGCTATGGTAAATAAATATAGTGAACTTTAAACAGTGTATTTATTCTATTGTGGTTTATGGACTATCAACGAAGTAGATTTAATTCAAAATTCTTTCACTGCTGAATCGATATCTTTAAATGAAATGCAGGAACATTGAGTATAATTTAATATTGCGTACAAGGAAGTCATGTGGTATAAACATCAGATTTTTTATCTCCAGCGCGTGAGACTGTGTATCGGAAATTCTAAAGATATACTCAATTTAAAATTATTTTGTGATATTTCTTCTCAAATGAATTTTATGTTTAAGTGGGAAGAACATGATATTTAATAAAGAAAGGTAACAAAAAATGTTAAAGAAACTACACTTTGGACGTAATTTAAAACCTGAAACGTTTCAGATTTTTATAAAATTATTTATTTATTTATTTATTATTTTTTTTATATTGCGCGCATTTAATGAATTTTTGATTAAAAACGCAGCAATTTAAAAACTTTGTGTTGCACTCCGTAAAACGTAAGATATTATAATTCAAATTTAATCAGAAAAATTAGCGATATATAAAAAATGTATGTTACCACTCGGCACAATGGCTTTTCGGAATTAATAGATTGCGTAGAAATAGTGGCACGTAGAGCTACCAAATTTTGAGCACACCTAATCCTCCCCCCGAACATAAGCACTTCGCATTACGAATTTCAAATTATGTTTTTTGTATCAAATTTTCTGCAAATTTAAGGAGCTATTGATTAGAAACTCATCGATTTAAAAGCTTTGTGTTATCACACAAGAAGACATTGATGTTTCAAATTTAAACAGAAAATTCAACGGTCGATATAAAAGAAGTTTTTTGCAATTCGAGTTTAATCTACAAATTCAGGGATTTGAAAGAAATGTGTTAGCTCTGCCCGAATAAAAGTATTTTTAGCTTCCACGCATTAGTAAATTGTCGTTCACCAAAGTGTAAGTTTTCAAATTTTTCTACTGTTAATTAGCAAACTATGCGATTAAAAAGCAATAAACGCAGATGCTTTTCCTTTATTATTAATTGCTAAACTGGATAAATGAAATTATTTTAGCTGAATTCATTAAAATCTTAATGCATATGTTTCTTTTTCATAATAACTATTTTATTCACCATCTGTTCTTCTTGACCGCTTATTACACAGGAATTTTATGTGATTGTTTGAAAACTGAATTTGATGGGCAGACAAGGAACTTCACGGATCGTTGTAATGAGTTTTTGACGGTTCTCTTGATTGTGTTTCCATTATTTTTTCTTTTGATGACCTTAATAAATGTTTTATTCTTTTACTTTTATTCTGCGTTTTCTTATCTGAATATTTCTTAATCTATTTTCACAGTTTTCAGCCTGAATGGAAGCAGGATTGCTATACAATGGACTCATAGAAATTGTCAAGTGATACCAAGGTATTTAGATGTCATTTGCCTCCAGATTATTTCAGCAATCTGAGAAATACTATTTGAAAAAAAGTATTGAAATGTCCGCTGAACAATGTTATCTGGTATACCTCAAGGTTATGTAAGAAAAAACCGAAACATTTCTCTTGAAGAGTGAAAATGAAATGAAGAAATGTTTTAAAGAAGAACATAAATAAGGAATTTCTTCTTCTTGAGAAACATTTTCCCTTCGAAACAAAATGAGACAGATATTGTTATCAGATAAGAAAAGCCTTAACGCCAGCTATTAATTAGATATTGTAACAAATGGGGTATCTTTCTCTCAAGTAGACACTGAAATATAATGTAAATAGAGTCACTACATAGTCAGCTAACTTAAACTGAAAATAGTGGTTTGATTTATTTGATTATGACAAAGTATGTGAAACCTAAGGGAAGTAATATCTTCGTGGAGGGCTTTCTAAGTGAAATTTTTTCGTATCTATATTGCACATAGAAAAAATTAGGAAAATTCTCCTGCAGCCACCCCTTTTGCCAGGAATCGAATCCGTGTCGAACTACCAGTGTTCAGTGACTTTATCGCTAGGCCGCTGTTGGGCCCTTAAAACGATGAGCATTAAAAATTTGTTGATAATTTCGTTCAAGAAATTGTTGTTTTTTTAATTTGTATGCAGCTTGTCCACAAAAAAATCATAGTGATGTTCAACTTTCAGCAATGCGTTCGTCCTTAGTTTACAGTGGCTTTTATTTTATAAAAGGCACCTGAAGGATTAAGCAAAACAGAGATATTTTCAAATTAATTTAGATTAAAAAAAGTTCTTTTTTTTCAATTCATATTGATTATGCGTGCATACATGTGTTCTCTAATAAAACTCCTTCAAAATCCTTTTTTAGTATCGCATTTTCTCGCATATTTTTCTCTACAGCTTTTAAACACCAGGTTTTCAAAATTTAGAAAACGTTCTTGTAGTTTTCCCCTCCTCGACGCTTTCAGTAGCTTCCCTAAATTTTTAAATGTATTCTCCCACATAGGGATTGTTTTCGTCTTACTAACAGAGGTAAACCCTCCCAAACTACTACGAAGGTCATGTTGATTTCCCCCTCTAGTCATGCCGTTTCCCCTCTAATTGTTGAACTTTATGCCAGACTAATGCAAGAATAGACCAATTACTGTGAAGCAAACGTGACCTGGCATTCAGTCTTAAGATTTTGCCTACGGTCGCACATTCACCCTCTCTAATTATTTAAGGATCATTCGAGGCCTAATGTCTAGCAGAAACAATAGTAAGAACGAGAGAGATTAAAGTTGCAGGGAAATAGAAAAGAGGATGCATCATTAGATGTTGCAACGTTAATATTACTATGTATTCAGAATTGGAATGTATGTATCCACTGCTCTCCAACTGTTGTAAAGATAAAGTGCTTAGAATTCTCTAGAATTCAAACTGGCACTTGTTGATAACATAATCTTCGAATATTTTTTGTTTTATATCTCTAAACGTTTATATCGCTTGATTTTATTGTTATGCAACTCGCGACCATTACACACGAGATAAAATATGAAAACGAGACAAAACTCGTTGAATTTGTTATTGTTTTTAAAACCTCACGGACATTTCTATAGATACAACAGAGATTTTTTCTTTTTTTTTTTTGAAAAATTTTTTGAGAACAGGATTGAAACTCGGAACTAATAAATAAATTATGGATGTTATAACACTGTTTACGAGGACTTACTTTATTACGAGGGCGACATAAAACTCAGGTACTTTTATTAAAACTCGTATATTCTTAGCCAATATCAATATCTGAACCTGTGCTTTAATCTGTTCAGTGCTTACAACAGACGGAATCTGTTACTGACCATTCAAACATTCATGCTTGCAAGCATTCGTGAAAAGCCCTGTCTAGCAGCACTGACGTAAAATACTTCTATATAAGATTGCGAAATAAGATTAAAACGGAACTCTTAAAACAAGAAAAGTGGCCTAATTCCTTTGTAGCGTTTCCCGGAAGATATTTCTCTGTTTTGCGTAGCTTGCGTTCAATAGCAAATATTAATTTTCTAATTACTCTGATGCGTGTCTGCGAGCAGACATCGATGCAGACGAAACCATTCGAGGACAGCTTGTCACCGCCTTGACACACATGATGAAAGAGATCGTGTAGTTTAAGCAATCCTTGGGAGTTTTCATTTTCTTAATTTTAAAAACTACTTCCTTTTGTGCAAATATGATAATTTCGGAGATTTTTCGCCTTCGCTAAGCCGTTATTTTTTAATAACTTTCTTCGCTCGCTTTGCGCAACTGCTAAGAATAAACCAGTTCACATTTCGGCTTATCTGAGAACATAAACAGAAAAGCTCTTTATTTTGCTTATTGCCTGATAAGCGCGGGAAAACTGTTAAGATATTTGAACAGTATTAGATTCGAAGAGCTGTCGCTATGCTTAGGTATACAATAGGTAAGTGCAGCGAATTATTTTTGAGAAATCGTTTTTTGAAGAAGTGTTATAATCTAACTATAACTACTTCGCTTAATTAAAAAATGTTAATTTAATGTAATTATGATACTCAGTAAAGAACAATCCTCCAGTTACTGAATCTAGATTTTCATTTTGTTGTATATTTCAAATATTATTACCGAGTTTACAGAAAAATGAAAGCAAACTGTTGTATTGTAACACATTTATTATTCTGTAATATGTATGTAATGATTTATATATTTATATACCATCCACAAAATTTCTTGCCCTGCATTTTTTTCCCAATTGTTGGTATTAGGTATGAAATTTCAACTGCAAAAGTGTCTTAAATGACGCTGTATTTTTTGTATATGTACCTATAAGATTTATAATTTTCTATATTTAAATTTTAAAATGTTAATTTTATTTAAAATACGGAGTCTAATTTTTTCATGCGCTTTCGCGGACGCTACGTTTATACTTCAGAAAGTTAGAATTTGACAAAGATATTTGGGATTAAGTTGGGACTATAAATAAGGGCCGCACACAAACTGAAGAGGGAATTGTTTGCCTCTGCGTATAACTTAACCTAAAATAGCTGTTTAGAAGAAGTTTTGTCACTTTAAGGAGCTAATTAACGATTATTTTTATACAAATTATTGTGAAAATTATTAATCAGTAGCATTTTTATTTCTTTGTACGAAGTAAAGAAAGTATTGTAATCGCAAGAGACTGAAATCATATTTCAACGAAAATATTCATTTTGACCTATCTTAACGACAGGTTTGACTGGCATTTGTACGTACGAACAGAATAAAGTACTCTTTTTTCCCAAACGGATTATAAAACGTATTTAAAATGTATTCAGGAGAGATATTTTTTTAACCTCTGTACGTACGTATGCATGTACCTCTCTATCATTAACTCAAAAACGAGTAACCATAGAACACCGAAATTTTGCATACGGGACTGTATAACATGCAGTTCTGCATCTTCCATTTTCGTTGCAACTGGGCGCACAAAACACATTTATATTCCCAAACAGTTACCTTACTCAGTGACTTCAGTATTTTTATTCTTATATGTTGGTAAATTGCGTATTTTTTAACTTTAAAAATGACTGAATTACGTTTTTCTTATGTTCCGATTAAGGTGTTTATGCTCTTACTTACTCTGCATGCAATAGTTACAGAATTATCAGCAATTTAAAAGTTAACGAGCGAGCCATTTGTTTACATTTGAAACTCTTAGTAGAATAGTGAATTCAGTTGGTGCACCAATTCCAGTGCCTTTTAGCCCAGTGGGACGAAAAGTTAACTTTCAGTTTTGTGCACCGAAAATTTGGTTTTCTTACCCGTTGACGGAACTGTTTGTTTTGGTGTAGCAACTTTAATTTTAATTTAAAAAATTCTCTTTTTACCCGTTTATTTAACTGTGTTTTGTGTATTAGGTTTTTCTGTAATGAGAACTGCATTGATTGAATAAGAAATATATCTGTAATAAAATTCGAAAAAATAGGTTTAAATGATGTGCAGCAAAAAATGTGCATAGCTTAATATGCCGTACAAGGAAATCATGTGATGTCTACATCAGTTATTTATTTTTAAAAATAGCGATCACATTTACAGAACCTTTTAGAACTAAGTGTTCTACAAAACATTTGAAAGCTTATGTATTGGCAAGCAGCCAATTAGTAATACCATTTGCATTAAATAAAAATGAAAGATATTTGCTTTTCATTTTATTCAGAATATTAATAATGCACTTTTAGATTTTAAAAACTGATAAATTGCTTGTGTATAAATGCTTTCTGGAAACGAAACGTAAAAAATAATAAACTAAAAAATCGAAAAATGATATAATGGAAAAGATCCTCGTAAATCAAAAAACAATGTTATTAAATCATATTGTTACGAATTTTGTACTTAGATAGATGATTTTAGTGCAATCATTTTCTAAATTGGTGCATTTTGCAGCGTCATGTAACATGAAAAATTTTAAGAGACGAGCTATGCCGGAAAAGTAAGGATACAGGGGCAAGTAAATGAGTGTCTTCTTAATTTGGCGAGAAAACGCTAAAATTCGACAAACTTGGCGAACATTTGGCGGAATTTCAGTCTGGTCTCTGTATTACCATAATATGTATTGAATAAATGTAACTGACCACTAAGTTTAGCTATAACCGTAGTTCCACGCTCATATTGCTTTCCAGTTATTTCGAAAAGCCGAAAGTACTAGAAATAGCTGTGCGGCCGGTTAAAAATATATAAGGCTGCAGAGAGAGCATTTGCTTTTAGTTAGATCTTTAGCTGTTGTTGATAATTCAGCGTGAGATAGTATTAGCATTCTCTTCAGATGTGCTTCGCATGCCCTTGTGTTTAACGTTCTTAGTAGTTTAAAGTATAACTGCTGATTGTACTGTGTAATATTGTGAACACTTGTACGAATATTTCATTTTAAAATTCCAGAGCTCTGAACTATTTTTGACAAAAATAAATTCCATTAATCTATAATCGAACCTGTGTGCATTCAGTCTATTACAAACCTGTACGTACACAATAATATTTCCGGGGGAAAATATCAGTCTCGACTTATTCTAATTTATTTAAGAAGCTACTCCTGAATGCAATGGAATATGACGTCAAAAATTGCAAGATTTAAAACTGGATGTCTTAGTAAATTTTTTGTCATACGGGAGTGAAATCTTGTGTGTTTTATTTTTTATAAAAAGTACAGTATTTTCGTAGATGTAAGTTTACGTAACAAAGGAACGTATAAAAAAGTTTCGTTTGCTTTACCAACCTGATATTTTTAAATTTAAAAAATACCAAAACATGAATATTGGCGTCATCCCAAACATTTTAGCAGCATATGTCCCCTACTATAGGACACAAGACAAATCCTTCAAAAAGTTGATTTTAATTATTTTTAAATCAAAATTATGCCGAAATTGTCGTGTTTCCTAAAGTATGGAACATATGCTGCTTATTATAAACAGTGCATTTTGAGAACTCCATGTGTATGTCTACGGCCAACGGTTGCAAAAGTAAAGTGCAAACATTTGCAACAATAATATATGTATGTATGTAATTATTTACTTCTCGTTGCGTAAAGATAATCATCAAGCAATCGTCAAAGCGTCAAAAGCAATCATAAAGGCAGGTTAAACATTTATTTTATTCCTGATATATGCAGCCACACGTAGCACGATGTATGTAAGCGCGTGTATTCTTGAACAACTTATATATTTTTAGATGTTGCAGCAGAAAAAGTAGCAAGAATGTTTTAGCTAAGCAGAGAACGAATGCCGCGTGTTCAAGTTGAAGCCTGGTGTAGAATGATTCGGTTTTGATTTGGCTTTGCTTTGATTGGCTAATAAATAACTTTGTGAAATTATTATTGGTTTATGTAAGTATTTGTGTCACTGCTTTATGTAAGATTCATATGGCATGGATTACTTTTCAGATAAGGCAATTTAGAGCGATTTATTATAAGTTAAATCGTTAGAAACACACATGTATGGATGCTGTTTCAACATATACACATGGATACAGTAAGCATAGCGGAATATTAGACTGTATACTTGTTAAATAATGAATCGTAGATTAGATACCGTATATAAGTTATTTGTTCTTTGTAAAAATTATTTGCATCAATTAAGGAGAAAATATTTTATCAGATAAAAAATTATTATATATCAGATTAAAGATTATAAAGATTATTTTACAATACTAACAATAGAACATAATGCACTGATATATTTTATCGACTAAATCACAGTGCATCTACGCCAGGTGTGCATGCAGAGATTGGTGTGGGAGAGAAATTTCTGAACTTTCGATGGAAAGTATCAGTTGACATGTATGAGAAACGAGCGAATGCTATGTAAACATTTGGGACGAAGTTTATAAAAACGTTAAGACTCAGGAAAGTTTCCCGAATGTCATCCAATTACAATGTAACCGCAAACATTTGAGATAAAGAACAGTAAACTAACAAAATGCACAGAAAGCGTTTAGAAAATTTTAAAACGATTTTGGCGGGATTTAATTAATGCTTGAAAGGTACTTCTTAAATCTTTGAATTTAGTAGGACTATAAGTCTGCATCAGGATTTCCAAGATAGAAGAGCTTTTCGTAAAATTTTCAGGGGTACTGATTTCCATTTCTCTTCCACCACTTTCCAAAGTCGTTCAATAGCGGCGGGTTTGTGCTTAAAAGGAGCTCTTTTCAAGAGAACAAAGGTACAGAGGTTCATTGGTGAGACGAAAAGATGAATCTGAACAAGTGGGCAAAACGTTAGGCAGTGATAGAAGGCAGCTAGCTATACAAGCAATATTCGTCATAGAATGTATGGTCGGAAAGCAAACGGCGAACCGCTAGGTGGCATTGCAAATAAATGGTATAAAAAGGGACGGTCCTCGCACCCAACGGCATTTTCTACCGTGGATTGCCGAAAGGATTGCTGGTTATACGAACCACGAAATTTGCAGGTCGATGGATTGGTCGAATTGGTCGATGGATTGGTTAGTTTGGCCACAAAGATCACCGGATCTCTCGTGTTTGGACTTTTCTTGTGAGAGCCATATGAAAAGCATAATTTATGAATGCCCCGTTAAACGAATATGTATCTAGTCGTCAGGTTCGCCATTGTTACCGGCGATACTCGGGAAATGCCTGGTGTCTTTACAAATGTGCGCCAGTCCCTATCGCGCAGGTGTGAAGCCTGCATTGCAACTGGCAGAAAGTCTTTTGAGCAATTTCTTTGAGCATGTTCAGTTAATAAAATGTTTTCTGGAGTATCTCTTCTCATTCTTGTGCTTCTTTAAATGTGACAGTGGAAAATTACCCTTTAACTTCTAAACGCTTGCGTTCCAGCCATACATTCTATGGCGAATATTGCTCGTATACCTGCATCTATCACCTAAAGTTTTGCCCACTTGTTCAGATTTACCCTGTTTATGCAATACCTGCATCAGTCTTCATTTTTTGAAGGAACGCAGTGGTACTTTTCGAATTACGACTTGCTGTTTTGTCTCACTGAAGATACAATCTTTGGAAGTCGTTGATGTAAAACTTTCTCTTGGTAATACTTTGAGTTGATTACCTAATCTTCTTATTTTTAATTTCCCACTGTAAGAGAATCCTGTGCCAAACAAAAACGCCTCACTGAAACTTTTTTGTATTGACGGAGCCAGAGTCTCTTTTTATTGCGATCATTTAGGTAAACCCACGTGTCGTCAAGGGTCTTTCGTACAGGTTTCTGCCAGTTGTTCTGCTTTGAGCCACATGCTTCGGTAAAAGGCTGTTTTTTTGCTTAATTCGATATGATTGACTAATACCGAGAACAATTTGCTTGGCTACTTAACTATGTCACTTGGAAATTTTAATTCCGAACTTATTTGGCGATTTTACTTCAGGTGTAAAAACTGATTCTGTAAGATTTTGATCATATTAACCAAAAGGTTTATCACAGTAAGAGTTGTATTTTCCATGAAATGTCAAGGGTCTCTGCAGGAAATCCGCTGTAAAAGTATACCTGTATCAGTTTTTAATTTCTCAGTCATCAAGGCAACGGTACTTTTCGAAGTATGACTTGCTGATTACCTTGATTAAATCTCATTAAAAATGTTTGTCATTTCCTCTATAACTATCTGGCGTAACCTATATCTTGATAGTACGTGAGTTGATTTTAGCATTTTCATACTCTTCTAATTTTTAATTTCTCATTGCAAGAGAATCCTACAAGAATCGTGAGATCTTTACAGAATTTTTTTTGCACTGATGGAACGAAGTTTGTACATTTTGTTTCTCTTCGTAGTCGATAATAATTGTACCTTTATTTCTTGCATCCATTTAGGCAAACCCATGCTTCATCGAGGGTCACGATATATTTGCACTATTTTCTACAAAATAGTTTTCATACAGGATTCTACAAATTGTTCAGCGTTAAGCCACATGCCTCGGCAAAAGCTGTTGAACATTATATTTTTTAGATTTTATTTTAATTTGTTTATTACTTTGTTTACAGCTGCTGCAGATTATATTTCAAAACACTGCAACTGATTTCTGCATCGGCGGACTATCTCTTTTTACAAACGATTTAAGGTTGGAAACATTAGAAACAGTGGGTACCTTTTTAGGGTATTCCCCCGTAGCCTTCGTTCCACGTTGAAGTAATGATAGACTGTTTTTTCTCTTTTCGATTAATGACGTTGCTTATTATCCAGGCCATTTTACAACGTTTTTGAATTATGGTGTGGGTTTATTATGTTTTTGAATTACGGTTTAACTTTAGGAGGTGATAGATGCAGGTATACGAGCAATATTCGTCATAGTATGTATGGCTGAAACGCAAGCGGTTAGAAGTTAAAGGGTAGTTTTCCACTGTCACATTTAAAGAATCACAAGAATGAGAGGAGATACTCCAGAAAACATTTTATTAACTGAATATGCTCAAAGAAATTGCTCAAAAGACTTTCTGCCAGTTGCAATGCAGGCTTCACACCTGCGCGATAGGGACTGACGCACATTTGTAAAGACACCATTTCCCGAGTATCGCCTGTAACAATGGCGAACCGGACGACTAGATACATATTCGTTTAACGGGGCATTCATAAATTATGCTTTTCATATGGCCCTCACAAGAAAAAGATTTCAACAAACAGGAGAGATCTGGTGATCTTTGTGGCCAAACTATCGGACCAGTTCGACCAATCCATCGACCTGCAAATTTCGTGGTTCGTATAACCAGCAATCCTTTCGGCAATCCACGGTAGAAAATGCCGTTCGGTTCCAAGTTGGGGTTCCACCCTTTTATTTAACAGTTAAATATGGGGAACCTCTTACACCGATAAGCGAATAATCGCTTGAGGGTATGAACAGAGACGTAAGAGTCAAGAAGGGTTAATTACCCTTTATTTCTCAAAATAAGAATTAACACAGTAGTCTCCTATCTCAGAGGGTACAGCAAAGCCTTTACTTGGGCTTGAACTCAAATTAATAAGAATTAAAGCTTAACTAATTCTTAGCTAAAAAGATATAGCCGAAGCTATCAGGATTCTAAGTAGTTAGCTCCTAGATGTCAATTGAGTAGGCGAAGCTATCGAGGGCCTGAAGTACGGCCGAGCGTAGTAATAGCTTAGAGAGAGACGTAGCCTAAAGGCTAACACGCGCCAATGGATCCATTTGCGCTTTTGCAGGTGAGGATGGTGGTTCGGTAAAACCATCGAAACTAGTCCTGTGAAAATTTGAAAATATAACGCTGATTTTTGTTGTTTGACTTCTGAATTAATATTTGTTCGTCGTGTTATTGTATCGAAACAAATTTGTAAGGAAAAGCTGTGCCGGGAAGGTAAGAATACAGAAGCAAGTGCATTTAATATTGACTGAATGGGTATCTTGGTAATTTGGCTACATTTTTGTCCGGTCCCTGTATCACCATAATATGTATTGAAACTGAATAATAGTAACTGACGGTTATGTTAGCTGTAACTGCAATCCTACACTCTTATTGCTTTCCAGCAATTTCGAGAAGCAGAAGGTAAACATCTAGGCGACCGTTTGAAAACTTTAAGAGCCCGGAAAGAGAGCATCTGAGTTCAGTTGCTTAATTATTGTTGTTGCGATTTTAGTTCCGCCTGAACTGAGATAAATCCGAATTAGCTTTCTCTTTAGATGCGCTTTGTATTGCGTTGTGTTTAACTTTCTTAATAGTTTGAAGTGTAAGTACTGATTATTCTGTGTTATACTGTGAAAACTTGTACGAATAATTAGGTGGAAAATTTCATAGTTCTGAAATATTTCTTTTGATTAAAATAAATTTTATTAACCTATTATCGGATTTGTACATTCAATCTATTAGGAAAGCGTACGCATGCAACAATATTTTTCAGACTATAAAATTCGATTGATTTTGAAGTAGGTAATTTTAATAGAATTAGATTGTGTTTTAAATTGTAATTTTAGCTATATATAATTTTTTAACTTAATAAATTATTAGCAAAATATTGCCGATTTGTTTATTAATGCTACCGCGAGCGAGGTTTATAATAATTTTTTGTCAATGATGAAGAAGGTATCAATTTTTGTTTTATTTAAAATATTTTAATATCTAAAACTTAAAGCAGCTACAGAAAATGTAATGTAAAGGCCATCGAAACACAGAGTGTCCGACCAGAAACGCAAAATGAAGTATGCCATAAAAATACTTTACATTTGAATTTCATTTAGAAACTGCAAGATAATTTTTCATAATTGCACCAGGCAAATGTTCCAATTAAGAATGATGAGTTGGAATTGACTTGGTAAGACTGTCCTTTTATCCCTGTCAGTTCATTTATAAAGTATTTCTCCCGCCTTCTTGGCATGCCTTCGTGGTGTCGCGGTCAGCATGCTCGACGGGTATTCGAGAGGTCCGTGGTTTGAGTCCCGGCGTGGTCATTGCTCATTTTTCATGTCTTTTGCTTCCAAAAAAACCTAATGGCTCTACAAGTGGCGCCCGAACATAAAAAAGGATGCTGGATGATGATTCTCCACTACCGGGACTTGGCGATTAGGTTCCCTAATCCTCAGTTGTCCTTTAAAAGTGGGAGTATATAAGGTATATCTCTCGCCTTCTTAGCATGCTTTCGTGGTGTAGTGGTCAGCACGTTCGACACGTATTCGAGAGGTCCATGGTTCGAGTCCCCGGGAGGGCATTGCTCATTTTGCATCTTCGTTGCAGTTTAGTCGACTTGGAATGCTGTGGAAAGGAAACGTGGGGCCATGTGCAACGTGTATACTAACCAGTTTTTCTTAGTAAGTCCTCCACGAAGGCATCTCTCCTTTCAGCCAGATAGCCCTCCGGGTTTTGCCATAATCATATAAATCAAACCAAAGCTAAAGGAAAAGCGACTTTTGATTGCATAAACTCTTTACAAATATGGTGAGTTTTTTGAAAAGGCCGTTAAAAAGACTCACGCAATCTTCTTACTAGTTATAGCTATTAAATCATCATGTCCTCTAACCAGCCGGTTTGCTAAAACATCGCTATTGCGCATGGTAGTGTTATTGAAACTCAGAAAGAATCGGAGCTTAAAGTAAAAATAAACGAATTTAAAGAGAAAGTTGAACGTGCCATTAGTCAGCTTGATAGACATATACGGGAGAAAATGATCACGAATTTCATCGAGAGAGTACGGTGCTGCAAAACAAGTTGTGGAGAACGAATGTTAGAAATTATTTCTCCTGCTTAAATCGAAACATTTATCTGCTGTAAGTAAAAGTATTTTCTACTTCCCCAAAGTAAAGAACTTTTTAGGGGCCAAGTTGAATACGGCGCTTTTATTCGGACACTTTTTATGTATTCAAAATTGCCTATCGTAACTCAATTAGTTATAAATATATTCTGCTTTAAAGTTTGTTAAAAGTTGTCGCATATTTAAAGATGCTTAACCACTTAAAAATTCTGAAGTCTTAAAGAAGAAACTTGAAAATTCTTTTCAGACTGCCTTATAAAATAAATACACTAACATTTTATTACCCTTTGTTTTTAGGAACAGCATCGAAAAGGAGTTCTGAGAATGGAACAGGATGGAATCCTCCCGTCGTGTGGAATAAAAAAGTTCCAAACACAGAAGTCGATAAATTCAAGAAAGTTATAGAGGAGAAGTATAACCTCCATTTTGGTAAGCTAAGAAAATCACTACAACCTAATACAAAATAATAAGATTCCTTGCATTTTTCTCAGTCACATCCTTTTGTGACTGAAGACAAAATAAGCTACCATTATTTCTTAACATATCTGAATGCAATAAAGACTAAGATATCAGTTAAATAATTGTCTTTATAGTTTCTAAAAACAATCTGATGTGTACACCAGACTTCCCTTCTACGGAATATTAAATTATACGCATTTTGCATTTCATTTAAACTTATTGGATTGAGTTAAAACTACTTCGTCGATAATGCAGAAACCTCAATAGAATAAATGCACTGTTTAAAATTCACTAAATGTTTTTACCATAGCGACACTCTGGCGTTAGGTTCACATAACAGCGTTACATCTCATTCATTTTTTAGCTCAGAATGCACAAAAATTATGTATATCATCTGAAGAATTATCTAATCGTTGCCACGTCTTCTATTCAAATACTATGATAAATCTAAAATGATGTATAAAAGAAATTAAACAAACAATCAAAAAACAGTTTTTGATGGACAATTCAGTATTTCTCATTCAATTAATTCCGTTCTCACTTCATGACAAGGTAAAAATACATAAAAACTCAAAACATCTATATTCAAAATTACCAATAAATCTTAAACACTTATTTCCTCGAATAAATTTCAGAATGGATTAAGCATGATTTAATTCGCAATAATAAAACGTGTCATCTTTTTTGTTGCGAAGCTTAATTTCTTTAGATTGGCAACAAATCCACTATTCTCCTAAGTTTCAAATGTAAACAAATATGGGCGCCATGAGAAAAATGATTAAGCTTAGCCGCACTTAAACAACTTTTAAATTGTTAATAAATGATAATTGTACAAATCTTGCATGCAGATTTACTAAAGGCATAAACACTAACTGAAAGATAAGAACAACATAATTCAATCATTTTTAAAGCAAAAAATGCATAATTTACCAACATAAAAGAATAAAAAAGCTCACTGAGCTCACCGAGACGAGTAACAAAGTGGATATATATATATACGTGCGGCCGATTGCAACCAAAAAGGGAGGCGCACATCTTCATGTTATAGCAGTTCTGTATGCAAACTTTCAACGTTCTGAGGGTACTCGTTTTTGAGTTATGCGAGATACATACATACATACGTACGTACGCATAGACGCCAGGAGAAAATCTCTTCAGAATCCATTTTAAGTCAGTTTTATATTTATTTGGGGGGAAGGAGTTCTTTATTCTTTGTTTACCGTCAGACATCACGCAAAAACATTGTTAAATTGCATTCGATAGCTGTCAAAATGGATATTTTCTTTGAAATAAGATAGCCGAAATTTTTCGTGATTCCATTTTACTTCGTACAAGGAGTTAAAAAGGATATGTCGAAGACTAAATCAAATAAATAGTCTTTTATTTCTCTATAGTTTGCAGCCAGGCATGTTGAACTAATCATTAACGAAGAGTAAAGCAAAATTTATGGCATTAACAGGTAGAGCACTAATCCCCTCCCATTGCAAATAAATTCTTACTTATAATATTTGAAAATAAATACTTATAATATTTGAAAGAAAAATACTGCGAAAAATATATGGCCCAGCTGGAGAAAATAATAGATGAAAAATTCTGTTTAACTATGAAATCTATAGAATATACAAAAAACCTAATATTGTTCAAGTCATCAAATCTTACCGCATCAGGTAGATCACCTATAGTGAACCCAAGTCCTGCGAAATTCCTCGTGGCAAGGAGCAAAAGTTTACGCCTGTCGTTAGCAACAACCTTTAGCACCTTACTGTGAAGTGAGAATTGAATTATTTGAACGAATCTTCGACTTTCATTATCACTAATGAAATTCGAGGAAATAAATTTAAATGAAATGCAGCAAAGAATGCGTATAATTTAATATTCCGTACAAGGAAGTCATGTGGTGTCCGCATCAGAATTTTTTTTTTATCGTAACTGTTCGTTTGGTATATGTCCGTGGTTCTGGAATTGTTTAATTACGTACACCAAGGTACCACTGTATTTCCAGTTATAAAAGTGTTTTAAATGATGCAAAAAATAATTTTTTGGCATTTTTAATTTAAAAAATATTAGTTTCATAAGAATTTCAAGGTCTAATTTTTATACCGTTCCTGCATACTTATAATTAAATTTAGTAAATAATAGTCTATAACTAAATTTAGTATTGTTTTTATAAGATACGTTTGTAATAGGTGTAACATTTTTACTGACTTTTATCTGAAGTTTCCAATTTTCAGTTTTTTTCATCCACTTGAAGAATTTTATCTCATGTATTGTTGCAGTCTGACATTTAGATCTTCAGTCACATTTTACTGACTTTTAATCTGAATGTCGCCTGAAAATTTGATTAGTCTAGCTTATGTTCCTTATCACTACCTTTAAGACGGATAATAAATGAAAGCTCTGATCTCTGGTATTTAATCCATACACGTGATTATAAATTCCAGCTAATACTCGCATTTCGTAAGACAACAATGAATATGCTTCTTACTCAAATAATTGCCTAAAAGTTAACAAACTGTGACACACCGAAGCACAAAACAACTCAGTAATTTTTTTAGCTTCCAACACCGAAAGCGAAATTTTGCCGTGATTTATTTGATTACAGGAAAGCACTTGAGGGCTATCTAAGGCGAGGGATGTCTTTCTAAACTAGCTCGTAGCTACGTTTCGAAAATACTCATACAAGAGAGCCCGTTCGCCCGGATTCGAACCTTGGGTCGAACTACCAGTGTTCAGCGACTTTACAGCCGTGACGTTAGCGGGCTTTTCATCTACGGGACACTGGTTTATAGTAGTTTAAAGTGATAACTACATTAAACATTTAAAATATATCACTTTTAATTGCATGTATATATTATCTCCTTTAAGCTTTAATTGAAATTTATAAAAGGAGATTTTTGAAGGTATAATTTGCATAAAATTTATTTAGAGATAGCATTATTTTAGAAACTAATACGGACAGAAATTAGACATTTCCAATTCTTGTTTTAAGAATCTAGAAATGGCAGCTCTGTGTACTGAATTCTGCATGCTTGTACCCCAAACTACTTCCGAATTTAATCATGTTTTCCTGTTATTACACTCTATATGTACAATTAATAAAACTTCTATTTGGTTTCCTTCCTGGTGTAGCAATCAGAAAGGACTGAAGTCCTTTCTGATACTGAAGTGTAAAATATTTTGGGTACATATCGATATACTAATTGCTGCTTAAAGTCCCATCCAAATGATGTTACTCAACGTTTACGGCAGAACAAAGTAAATCGGAATGCAAGAAAATAGTATATCATTTAAAAATTACAGATTAAGTTTTGTTCCTAAATTTCTAAAACCAAGAACTGGACCGTCTTCTTATAAACTGAGTCAAACAAGTGGCTTTTAGAGGTAGCTTTTGATTGGATAGGCAGAGGTCTAAATATTACTTCTACTGTTGTGCTATAAATAACTATTTTATAACTACTGCCATAATTATATATTTTCCGTGTATTAATTTTTTTATAGATTCTTATTGGGATTTACATAAATGGTCTATAGAACATTATGACAATTTCTGGGAGGAAGTATGGAACTATTTTGGCGTCATCACATCTAAACCTTATGAGAAGGTATTTTTATTTTTCTATTTTTCCATTCAAGTTTAAAATGGTCTGCATAAGTTTCATCAACGCTCTAGTTTTAAGCACATACTGCAGTAGTCCTTCTATACTAATATATTTTTCTTCCTTGTACTAAGTAAAGGAAGTATTGTAATAGCGGGGTATGCTATTTAATTCATCTTATGAACCAATGTAATTTTTACACTACTTTTGTTTTAATTTTTTTAAATAGCACATGAAAAATTGATCTTTTTCAGGTGGTAGTGAAAACCGGCGATGGATTTTTAGACTACGACTGGTTTCCTGGTGCAGCTTTCAACTATGCTGAAAACATTCTGAGGATAAGGGATGATAGAATTGCTCTTATTTACCTCGGTAATTTATTTTACAGTTTCATTTAGTGGAAATCTGTGCTTTATAGTTCTGTTACTTTAAATTAGACATTTCAAGTGTGCAGCGACCTTTCTTCATTTCTGGTCGTAACGTGTCTCGTCATTATCGTGCTGGAGGAATTAAGGAAACTTAACAAATTAGAGATTTCGACCATTTTCCCCCTAGAATGTTACCATTGCCATCTTCGGAGGGCATGATTTAGGAAAAATGGCTTTGAAATATCTATTTTAATATTGCACTAAATAATGGAGGATAGTCTGTTTTAATTCCGTATTTGTTTTTTTTTAATTTTACTAAGAGTTTAATATAAGAGCGTAAACCAATTAATTAATCAGCAGTTCAGGAGCGCAAAAGAATTTTTCTATATCAAATTTCTGTAGATAAATTAGAATATTATAGCTTCAGCTCTACAATTTCAGCAAATCTCTGGTCTGCTATCAATTTAAAACAATTCATTTAAGGAAATACTCAAATATAATTCTACTTTACTTAATATGTACTTCTTAGAAAATGAACCTGAAAGATACTAACAGAGTTAAGGTCTTCAGTGAGGGAGCTTCTGATAACACTTTCGTATTTTCGAAATTTCCTCATTTATTCAAAAAAAACATAGCAACTTGTTATAACTTTGTTTAAGGAACTATGACGAAAAATATTTGCATATTCTATATTAATGCGCAAAATGCAAGCAAAAAATTCAGTTTTCAACCTACAACCATGAAAAAGGGCTTTTTGTGATCAGAGCAATGAAAAGCCTCAATCAGAGATTATGCAGATAATTAGCAACGTGACACAGAGGGAACGTCAGGCCATGCAAAACGCAAGGAGTCAGAGCGCGCAGTGCAAAGCAAGGCAAGAAGGGATGGCCCATTTCCAGGCATTCTTCTGCAAGTGAAAGTGAGATTGGATGCAAGAAAACATTAGGATGTCTTTATAGGTGGGGGAAACGTCTGTGTCCTAACAGTTGATGTCTGTCGCTCAAGAGCGATAGGTAAAGCTGTAAGAAAGGTTGGTGGGTCGGCTGAGAGATATCGTCCTGCAGACGAATACAGATCGAAACCAGACAGCAGGCAATACTGACAAGCAGTTGCGCACGTCAAACGGACGACAGGTGTCCTGGTTTACTGTAGCAGGCAAGTTTTAATAAAGGTGGCCTATTCGCTCGTCGTTCTGAACACTGCATATCATTGATAGAAGCCCATTGGCGAAACATAAAGCCTGGATACCTTATCAATGGAGTCAAGTCCTCTTCCCCTCCCCCAGCCGGGATAGTGGTAAGTGGCTTTCACTACCGTACCGAAAATGGCTCAGTTTAAAATCCCAGAGAAGGCATGGATGTTTGTAAATGTATAGTGTCTACGCGACATAACGGCACTCTAAATATGCGGCAAACCGAAATTCCAGTCGACAGGTTGATCGTAGGCGAAGACCACCAACCTCTAGAGAGGGTGGTAGGTTTGGTAATGGGGAAGGCCCTCGAATCCTTCCCTTCGGGTTGCTCTCTCTCAGACTTGGGGCGGAACTGACCTAAAAGTCTGGCTATCATTTATAGTGCTCAAGGTCTTGCGAACGATAAGTGCATTTCACTCCTTACCACGTTGAATGTCGTGGGCTTATGTTAACTATTGTCAGACAAATGATAGTGGTAGCAATAACATGTTTTCCAGTGTAAAACTCATCCAGTCAGACAAATAACTGTGGTATGCTTTTACCGTATTCGGATAAACAAGTAAATTTAAAAAAGTCTAATTCCAATACCTTATTATAAATATAAATTTTAAACCTTTTCTTGCGTCAAGAATTAAATGGAGATTGAGAATTATAAGAAGTTGCAGTTTTAAATCATCTTAGATCTAACTGAATCATTCATAAAGAGAAAAGGACTTCATTAGTCCAAAAGGGCTGTTATTCTCGAAATATGATTTTGCATTATTTCACTGAATTTCGTGGCTTGTGCTGATCATTGTTAGACAAGTGAGATTAGAAACAACAAGTGCTCTTTACCGATGAGACTGAGATTCGTTTCAGTCTGGCAAACGATTTGCAACCCCAATTAATATGGAGAGAGGGACAGCCCCACCTTCACG
>KK120195.1:23015-82253 GCA_000611955.2 Stegodyphus mimosarum
GAATGATCTTGGTGTGCTTGTATGAGGAGATTTTAAAGGATGGACGGAGTTCCACATTTTCGACAGATCTTCACTTACAGAGATCGTAACTGTAATGAAGTTATCCTCCTTCACATGCATCTTTTCCGGGGTGCCACTGGTCCAGACTTCGTTTTTACGGATGGCAATCCATAGAATGGATTGGCCAGCGTTCTCCCCTGATTTAAATCCCATTGAATATGTGTGAGATAGACGATCTTACCTTCTAGAGAACACCAAAGAACTAAACAGATGTTCTCTGAAGAATGGGAACTCTTAACTGTTAGATGATCAGGTCATGAGCATAGACAGACGGTCCAGTGCAACCATTGTAGCTATGGACGTTCATAAGCCTAACTAAATTTCGTTGATTTGTACTTCTGCTGCTTGGCCAGATAATATTTTTAATCATCGCCATTCTGTCAGTAAAGACTTTTCATATTCGTTCAACTATTATGCGTCGTATTCAGTTTTCTTTGCTACTATACTTTCCCCATCTTTTAATTACTACATTGTTTCTCTGTAGTATGAATATCATTCTCCCAGTTGAATGCTTGCGGAATTACGGTCCAAATCATAACAAAATGCTTAGGTTTTGCATACTAGTGTATAAATACGTAAAGTGTAACGTCTGTGGTTAAATAATGGGTAATCTGTATCTACGTATGTTCTTCGCATTGTGGAAAAGCTGCGGCAATTTTAATTTATTGCCATACATTTTTTAAAATACTTTTAAATGTGTATTTTTATTTTATTGTTTCGTGAGAAAGTTAAAAAGTTTATGAATTTTAATACCGTAGCTGCTTTTACTGATACCGCGTAAATTAAATATTTTCCTTTGAATTTCGCATGAAAAACTTTTGTTGATAGGCGTATAAACGGATATAGAGAATCCTTTCCTTAGCCACCTGTTTTTGTTTAAACTACTTTATAGTAATTCTGCTTCTTGCGATTCGCTCATTCATGACTAACAGAACATTCAGTGTTTGTGTTATCGGTGCAAACTCCTCCAAAAGATTTAGTTTAAGCGGTATTCCACAAAGCTCGGTCCTAGGACCGATTTTGTATCTATTTTATGCCGAAGATTTCCCAAAAATTCGGCAAAATAATTCCATTTTAGCCTGCTATGCGGATGATACCGCCTTAACGGTGATATCCGCAATGAGAATCATGCTGTTGCCTAACTTCGAAACTTCATTCCCCACATTGAAAAATGGTGTGCACAGACGAAAGTTAAAACCAACGCGTCCAAATCACATTTCTGATTATTCTGAAACAAGAAAGGAACGTACTGCTAAACCTACTACATTTTTCAATGAACCTGTTCCTGTCGTATCTCAAGCAAAATACCTTGGAATATTGTTTAAGGATCGCCTCACATGGACTAACCACGTTAATTACGCACGAGACAGGGCTCTAAAAATGGGTTTGGTAAGCTCTAGCTTTGGGTAAGAAGAGACTTATTTATCTTACTGTTATTAGGCCAATAATAGTCTACGTTTCACCGGTCTGCATGACAATTACTGACCAGAAACTTAATAATTTACAAGTGGTGCAGAACAGATACCTGCGTATCATCACAGATGGCCAATTTTTTGTAAGGAATAAGTGTCTTCATGATGACCTCAGAGTAAAACCCCTTGAGACGTTCTTACACAAGATTAATAAGCAATTCTATCAGGACGCACAAGATTGCAACGTTATGAATCATTTCATTCTCTCAGCTATCAAATTCTGCAAGAATCATCGGCATTTGGGCCCTTACACAGCTTTTCTATTAAGCGAAAACCAATTCAATCGCTTGCGTCCTTGCACACTTTTATTATAACGAAAACCAAAATTTCCCTACATAGGATTTAAAATTGTGCAAGAATTCTAAATCATTTTCCTAATTTTTGTAGGACTTTCTGCTATTTTAGCATAGCATGTACTTGTAAATATTATGTAAATAGCGGTATTTTTTCTTTGAACAATATGTATTTTACATTTCATGTAGTGTTTGATTCTGTAAAACGTGTTTTTCACATCCCCCACGTGACAAAGGAATCACCAACTTTCATCCTGCTCTCTGAGCCACCCATGCTTTCTTGTACTTGCATCGCTCCTTGAAGCACCTATGTTAAGATGGTAGGTATACATCTTGCATACTTAACAAGCCAGACGCGGCGACAGCGGCAATTGAAATAGAATTTTATGTCTACACTTGTAATGCAAATGTTAGCATTATTAAAATTTAAAAGCAGTATTGTTCCCATCTTGTTAATCTTTATTCATTCCCTAAATGTAATATAAATTGTAATACGTATATTGTAGATACATAAATAAATATATGCATAATATGTATTGTAAATATTATTTATTTTAAATATATAATTGTACGTGATCGTAAATATATATATATATAAATTGTAAATACAATATAAATATATATATATATATATATATATGTATATATAACATATATTGTAAATCATACATAAAGATATAAATACTTGCTAGAAATCGTATTATTTATATTTAAATTCCATTAAAACCCAAATTTTAAACGGATTACTTTATTCAGATGAGACCGGATATGAAGAGACAGTCACCTTTGCTGAGATGTTCGAAGAGGTCAAGTTGTACTCTGCGGCATTCCGAAGACATGGTTTAAAAATAGGAGACACAGTAGCATGTGAGTATTTATTGGAAATAGAAAATATTTCAATAAAAGATTTATCCCACTGTACTAAGATGAGATGCAAATAGCAAGATAAGTTTTAAATAAAATTTTCCTAGTGTTATATTTTCCTAGAGATCAACACTTGCGTCTAAATATGTCTTATATAAGCGTAAATTAAATACTATATGAAAAGAGACAACTAATTTTACGGACAGTTAGTAGATCGGAAAATCACTTACAAATATCCTACGAACTTTAATCTAACCTTCCCTGATATCAAATTTTTAAATTACGTTATTACGCCACTGAACAAGGTAGCATAAAGTTTGAGCAAATTGCTTTATTTATAAGTTTGTTTCGCTGTAAGTCGATTGGAAAACTGCTTCTTATGTCTGCGAAATAACCATTTCAATGAGTCTTAGTTACTAAAAGTTACTGGTATTGCAAAAGTAGTGTTTCTATGCAAACTTCTGTACTTCTCGGGAATAATTTAAATGTATTGGAGCTATTGTTTGAGTAGGCGTACATATAAAAAGAAAGAAATATACAGGATGTCCATAAAGTCCTTGAAAAATTTTTCGTGTCAAGTGACACAAGTTCAACGTATCGAAGAAAATTCCGGCTGTTACACCAGCTTGCTAAAGAAAAATGGTCCTAAAATCTTGTCATGCAACATCCCACCCTATACATTCACTTTCGGGTTGGCCCGCTTCATCTTCCTTGTGACACGGGGGTCTTCAGATCTCCAAATCCTTCCCTTTTGAATGTACTAAAGCAACCAAAATGTTGGCAAAAACTTATATGAGTGTGATATCACCACAAAATTTTACAGCACTACCTGTTATAGGATACTCACAATAATAGGGTGCAGTTATCTAGGAATAGAACAACTTATACCTTTGTTACTAGTCACAGATTCACAAGCAAGGTTCAAATATTTTTTAAGTCACTCAAGCTATTAACATCGATATATATAGGGTGCCTATAATTAAAAGACCCTGTTTCAAATCTGCCTACAAGCGAAATCAGTGATCAGAAAATTGTAAAAATTTTGTGCCGGACTTAAAAGAAAAAAAAAATTTTACAAATAGAGTCACCAGAGGGCGTTTTACTTTGAAAACCTGTAGTAAAAATATAAATCTTCGTCGATGTTATGCAGCTGCTGTTACAAAACCTAGAAAAATTCGGGGAGACTTTGTTTTTCATGTGCTTGTTTCTCACAATGACGATACGTTTACGCGTTCACGCTTTGTCAGTAAAATTGGTCTTCCAAAACAGTAAATCCGCAGTAGCTGTTCTATGGAAATTTCGGACCTTGAAGGGGATTATAAGAGGTCCAATGAATGTCAAAAACCTTCGGAAAATGATAATGAAATTTGAAGAAACAAGATCGTTTTCCGTTCATTCTGGAAAAGAAAGAAAACCCCTTTCTGCAGAAGCAGTACAAGAAGTTGCGCTTCAGGTCATAAAGGACACAGCTTCAGACTTTCAGACTAGCACCATTGTACGGAGGCTAGCGGAGGTGCTGGATAGTCGGAAACAATCCAAGAACTTTATCTGATCTTAAAGCCAGTATTTCAAGCCACGTGCTGAACATTTTTCAGCACACACATCCGTCATTTGTGGAACATGCCACCTTGCGATTTCAAATGGTGGATGTAAATGATGGCCATCACGGGGAATATGTTTTTTTGTAACACAATTTGTGAAATTGTAAGATTACCGTAAAGGTGTGGCTAAATATGTAATTTATTAATATAATTCCCTCTGGTGACGTTATTTGTAACAATGTTTTTTTCCTGGAAGAAATTCTCATCCCTTCGTTAATTTCGCCATAAAATTTCACAATTTTCTGATCTCTGGTTTCGTTCGTAGGCAGCTTTGAAATAGGGCTGTTTAATTATAAGCACCCCATATTTTGGAAAATTGAGGTTTATCTGCACTGTCGGTCAATAGTTCTCAGTATATTTCCTGACATTTCAGTGCCAAAGTTCTTTATCTTTGGACCTTTCAGGTACATCTGACATATCACTGAATCAAGAGAAATTATATGCGCATCACTGTGAGAAAGAAAACCTTTTTTATTTAGATATAGCCTGTTATTTATGCTCTTGTAACATTAAAAGTGTAACACTGTGCAAAGCGTATAAAAGAAAATATATGTTATCCGGCTAAAATAAAAACATTTTTTGTGTCTGAAGTGTTAGTGGACTGTGTTACGTAGCTGAAGTGTTACTTAAAGTCACCACTGAATGCATGCACATAAATTCTATCAGTAGTTTTATAATTTTCATCATAGATGCTTTAAACTAATGCTTTCTATAGGGTCAGTGTTGAACAAATTTCCTATACACTTGCTGATCAAATCAAAAAGAAGAAACGTGCGCAATATCAGGCAGCTTATATTTAAATTTCGGTAGCAATTTCCTTCATGGTTGATATATTTAAATTCTTATTTTGACTATTTTTCAATATAGAATATTTAATATTTTCAAATAAGAAGAATTAAATACAAAAATTAAATACAAAATTTAAAATTTGGCTGCGATTTTTACCCTTGATAATTTTAAATTACGATGAAATGCACAAATATTAAATGATTCCGGTTGTACAAGTATTAGATCTTAACGTTATACTGTTTATTGTTTTCTCATGATGATAACAGTAGAAATAATATAATAATCATTTAATGCTAAAAGATCATGCATCATGCACATTTTCCTTGCTGAATGTTTATATAATCTGCAATATACGTAAGCAAAGAATTGTGTTACATCTAAAATTGTTAAACTCACTTTTTATGCAAAGTATTAAATTTCAATTGTCTTCATAGGTTACATGTCAAATAGAAAAGAAGCGATTTTCGCCATGCTGGCAACCACAAGCATCGGTGCTATCTGGAGTGGACCGCAGCCTTACTATGGAGCTCGAGTGAGTTGACATATGTTTAACTAGGTGTCATTTCTGACCTATACAGCATACACATACGAATGTTGGATCCATATCCAGAAGCTCTCTGTGAACTTCGTAGCTATTACGTGAATTCCTCATAAAGTTATATATAGAGATAATAAAATACATCGTGTCTATGAAATTCCCTACCCAGCCTTTTATTTTCGAAACCTTTGGTAGATATATCCTTTCAAAAATGTTTTAAGGGGCTAAATATTAATTTTTTGCCGTTTTTAAACAAAACAAATCAATTTTGTTAACACTACGAAATCTGAATATTTTTAAGTTCCATCGGTCCCTATATTTATGTTTGGGGAAATAATTCATTATGAAAAGAACAGTACAAAAGGTGTGATTCGTGTATGACACAATTTGACCAAGATAATTCGTTTTAAATTTGTACTAAGATTTTTATGGTTGTTTTATCATATTCAAGAACTGTACACACATTGAGCACTAACGAAGTGCTCGCATTGGTACGCAACCAAAAATAAAATACCAGTTTAGAAAAAAATTTCTGATGCTGACAAGAATTTCTACACATATAAATTAAGATATCTAATGACTGGCTCCTTAGCTTAACTAACCGCTAAATCGGATGCACACAGCAAAGCCGAGCCGAGAAATATCAGTATAAACTGAAAGGGGTGGAGCACCGAACTAGAGAGCTAATTTTAAATTCGTAGCATAAACATCGGAACTAAGTCCGCTACTACTACTCTTGAACTCTTGAAATGCTTCCGAAACACGTTGAGAATGTGTATCTAGGTCATACAGAATTTGTATCTACGTCATACAGAATTTACGTTCCGGCAGGAACCTGACATCAGGAGGGAAAAACTAAAAATAACTGATTAGAATAAAATAAAACCTTATACTTCCTTGGTTACTCAATAGGACTTAAATCTTGTAACCAATAGATCCATAGGAACCCTTGCTCTTTACTTAGTTCAGTGTCATTCGTATAAACTAAACCATCCCCACATGGATACATGACGTTATCGCAAAACGATTGAAGACTCCAAATTGCGTGCAACGAAAATCTACTTACGTCATTCTTGTCAAGGGAGACTCTAGTTGGGCTTAATATCCATAAGTACTGCATAGGTTAGGTGGTTTTACTAATCCACACAAAATATTTCAGTGCCTTTAAGAGACAGCTTGAGTAATTTGATACAACATTCCTATCTCTATTCTATTTTATTTATCAAATGCCAGGCCATTGATCATCAGGTCATCAGGCAACGAGCTGTCCAATACTTTTTTACTATACAAGTTAAACTCGTAAATGCAGAACACGCGTCCAGATGAGCAGCATCCATGATTTGTCCAAATTCGCACAAAGCGCATAAAGGAGAGAAAGTCAGGTTAAAACGAAATAAATTAGCACCAAGGCAGTCAGGACCAGTCAACAGTCTAAACTCACTGCCACATCAGTAGCACGAGGAGAGTCCGAGACACAGCTTCCAACAGCACCCTCCATGATTTATTTTCAGAAACACTATCAGCAGCATTACGAAAGGAGTTTTTATAAATCCTATAAATTTCAAGTTTACCAGAATGAAGAGGCAGGTCTCTGGAAGACCTCTGAAGAATATCCGTAACTTTTTTTGCCAAAAGGTCAGCCATCTCGTTTCCCCAAAGGCCACAATGTGATGGCTCCTACTGGAAAGCAACCCTTGCTTGAACTCTGCTCAACATCTCCCTGCAGTTCTGGACACGAGCACTTTGTTTTCCTAGGTTACTCGCTATGGCCTGACGAGCAGAACTTGAGTCTGATAAAATCACAGCTTTATCAAGAGAACAGAGACGGGCAGAAAGCTGTTGTAGGGCTAAATAGATGACCTATCTCTATTCTTATCAGGCCCAAATGGTCAATAGATCTATAAAAATCTAAGAACATTCTAGCTTTGAAGACAAAAGGCTTTTAAAATTCCCTTTTATATTTGCCTGGACTGAAATGATAATAAATCAAACAGCAATGTATTTTTATATACTTTAAGTTGTACATTGTTAATAATTATAAACTATTACGGCATGCATTTGCTACTTGATAAAACAATTTCCGTGCGAAAAAAGCAGCTAAAAGGTAAAACAAAATGTACCTAATAAGTTTGATATTGCAGTTCAGTTACTAAAGTATCTGTTCGTTTTATGCGATGTTAGCGTTTTGACAATGTAATAATTCAGTTTCTGTTTTAACAGTGTAACTGTGTATTGCCTTTTAAATTCGTAATTACATTCCACTTTAAACACAGTTTAATAACAAGTGCAGCTTCCGTGGTTCTGAACTAACACTTACTTTACTAAGCCGTGGGAACATAAATAGATACCCTTTTTTCTTTTCTTTTTTCCCAGTTCTAATAATTTTGTCGACACAAGTTGGTAACTTTCAAGTTATCTTTTCTTCGAACGCCTCGGATCACGAACAAGTTGGTTCACGAATAAATTTTTCAAACGAAAAATGTCTTGGATGACGAACGATGTCTTGAGATTCGAATAAATAATCCAGCAGCAAAAGATACTCCAAAATGCAGTTAAAGCAGTGGAGAAAAATGTTTTCAGAAGTAAAAGGCGAAAGGGAAGATGTTTCTAATTATCTGATTCCGAAATATAGACAGAAAGGGTTAAGGTCAAAGGAACATCATTACCCGGATAAAGCAAGCCTCAGCATAAGTATTTGGAATTACAATGGAATCTTATGTTTTATGAATGTTTGAAATAGACAGAAGCGAATCAATATGGATCAAAGGTTTAATGATTCTCAACTACAGGCTAGTGATGTTACGAGAAAAAAAAACAAATTGAAAGCTTTTAGATTTTATATTACGACCAACGGGGCGTTTTTTAAAGTTTCGTTTGCTACCTTTAGTTATTAAATACCTTGCTCTACGTACTTAAACCATAAAATTCAAAACGTTTTACAAAATAATAAATCCATAATAAAACAAATTCCAAATTTCAAATTTGGGCTTCTAAATGCCCATATTCGCTGGAGGATTACGTCATTCAAAATTGGATGACTCTAGGTACCGTTGTTTTATCACAATGCGAGAAACATACGTACATTTGTGCAGATTTTTCATTATTCAGTTTCTTTAAATATAATACAGGTTACAGGTTACGGGGGGCACGGGCACTGTCCCTTTACCGTAGTGGTTAATCATAAATATAATACAGGGGGATAATATTTGGTGACAGTAATTTGAAAAGTGAAACAACGCTTTCAGAGAATCAACGCAAAATGCCGAAACGAAATTAATGGCTCTAGCGCTTCAGCGCTAACTGTCTTTCTGCTAAAGCATAATCTTGAAATAGAAAAGGGGAAAATAAATCTTCTAAACAAGTGGAAGATACGTATAAATCTTAAGTACCAAAACCCCTGATTAAAATTAAACCAAAGCAAATATAAATGCAGCATCTTAAATAAAATAACGTTGTGTAGCATAAATTTAGAATAATAATAAAAATTAATTCTTAAGTCAAACTTAAATAATTAAATGTATTTGCTACACAACAAAAGTATTAAAGGGCGTCAGTCTTGTGACACAGGCGTACATGATACTCGTATACAAATCGAAAAGTAGACATTTGCTACCAAGAAGCGGTAATTGTTTGAAGGGTAATAATTGTTTGTATAAATTAATGACGCTTCCACACAAAACCTTATCTTCTTGATGATGTTTTGATAACTTGGAACAGTGGAGTCTTAATTTGACTTACAAAATTTTAAACTATTGAACTGCACAAATATAGGTTTTAAAAGAATGTTTATATTATGTACATGCTAACTTGTTAAGTATGATAAGTACCTTAGGGAGTCAGGTCAACCTTGCATAAAAACAAATGAGGCATTTCTGTATCTCCTGTCTACTGAACAGATGGATGAACTTTAACTTGCTTTTCACATGTCTTGAAAGCGCGACTAAGGATGTTTATTAGATTTCTATACAGTATTGTTCTAACATAGCTATTTCGTCACACAATCCGACCTTTTTAGAAGTGAAATACTTTTTTTTTTTTTTTTTTTAGTTTTTCGATTCTACGAGTCGAAAATCGCTCAAGAAATTTAAAAAAAAATTTCATCTTTCAAACTTACTTGATTTCTTCTTTCACAGTTCGAAATTTAATTTCAATCCAAATAAAATTCGCAGTTATTATCTGATTGATTTTTAAAATTTGCATTTTTTAGTAGTTTTCTGTAAATTTTTCAAAGAAAAAAGTCTTTGAATTATATCCTATAACATTTTTACCATAACCTTAAAGTAGATGCATTCTAAACATGCCTGAGAGAACAAAAGAGTTTTCTATTCAGTGTCTCCGGAGAAACGCATGGATTTATGCATACGCTTGTTTTGAAATTTGGCATACATTTATAACCTGTAATAAAGCCAGATAATGTTTACACTTTGAGAAATTATTTGGAAAAATCAGCAATACTTTTTTTTCCTCTGGTGCACAATGAAAAGGAAAGAGAACTAGGTTACGATAAATTAAATCGCTTTAATATTAACATTAAATTAAGGTGCGCCAAGACAAATTTTTTAATTTCTCGGTAAGTTTCTACTCAATTTTACAAAATTTAATACTTAGGCATAGTTTTAATCGTATTATCGAAATATGGTAAAAAAATCGATATGTCGAGAAAAAGACCGTTTTTGTATCAGAATACCTTTATTTCGTCAATCGGATAGAGTTGTTCTCCAGTTTTTTTTTCTTTGTGCAGAGTGTACCTTTAAAACATCAAAATCCTTCTAAAATGCATTTTAATATCTTAATAATTGGTTTATGAGCATGAAATTTTGTATACTTATTTTGATATTCTTAATAATGTATTTACTATTACTTTATATCCTAAATATCAAAATGTTTCAAATAACAGCCTTTTTTTATAGTTTACATAGTATTGTGATATGTACTGCACGCAGCAGAAAAAAATCTACCATTTAATTATATGTCCTATAGTAACACTACATAGGGACCGTAAAAAACGGGAGCAGTAATTGATAAATTAGATAATGCCATTTTATAGTCCAAAGGGGCAATTTGCCCAGAAGGACTATTAACTTCGTTTTGGCATTTTGCGTTGATTCACTACAAGCATTGTTTCACTTTTCAAATTGTTGCCACCAAATATTATCGCCCTATATTGTATTTAAAGAAATTAAATAATGAAGATTCGGCATAAATGCGTGTATGTTTCTCGCATTGTGATAAGACAACGGTACTTAGAGCCATCGAATTTTGAATAACGTAACCCTACTGCCAATATGGGCATCTGGAAGCCCAAATTTGAAATTTGTTTTATTGTCGATTTCATGCTTTGTAAAACTTTAATGAACTTTTGATTAAGAAACTCGAGGATTTCAAACCGAACAGTGGCAATGTTATACAGAAAAATATATTTATCTCCAGCGCGCGAGACTGTGTAGCTGAAATTTTAAAGATATGCTTATTTTAAAGTTATTTTGCGGTATTGCTCTTGAACTGAATTTTATGGTTTAAGTGCGAAGAACGTGATACTATTTAACAAATAAAGATAACACAGAAAATGTTAAAAATCGCCTCTTCAGACGTAATTTAAAATCCGAAAGCTTTCAGATTTTTTCCCCTTCTTCTAATCTTTTTTTGGGGGGGGGGACTCATTTTTTGAAAATCACGTCTGTGAGACAGCCACCGTCCTTTGCGATGCGCTGACGGACTCGACAAACGAAACTGTCCATTGCTTTCGCCAGCACTTCAAGTGTAAGTTTACCTTGATGTTAAGCAATTATTAAGGGTTCATCCCTTACCGATTAATCATGTTGCTTAGTTCACCCATAGAAATTTTAATTCCATGCATTTCACAACGGGTTTGAATTATAGAATGTTAATATTTATCCTCGAAAAGAACAGAAACATATCTTTCAATCCACAGCTTGTTCCGTTTCGATATTTTGAAGAAAGAATAATTTTAAAAGTAACAGACGGTATCTTTCAAGTTAAATAATAAGCTGTTGTTAGAAATTTTTATTTCAAAACACTTACTTTTTTTTATTAATCCGAGGCGGTAATCTGCTCAGAAGGGCTATTAATTTTGTTTTGGCATTTTGCGTTGTTTCACTATAAACGACGTTTCACTTTTCAAATTGTTGCCACCAAATATTAGAGCCCTAAATTATGTTTAAAGAAATTAGAAAATGGAGAAACTGCATGAATGTATGTATGTTTCTCGCACTGTGAAAAAACAACGGTACCTAGAGCCTTTAAATTATGAATAATGTAGTCCTCCACTCGAATATGGGCGTCTCGAAGCTCAGATTTTGAATTTGTTTTATTGGCTATATCATATTTTGTAAAACTTTAACGAATTTTTGATTAATAAACTCAACGATTTCAAAGCGAGCAGTGGCAACACTGTACGAAAAAAAAAAGCATTTTTATCTCAAGCGCGCGAGTCTGTGTGTCGGAAATTCTAAAGATATGCTCTTTTAAAATTATTTTGAGATATTACTGTTGAATTGAATTTTGTGGTTTAAGTGCGAAGAACGTGATATTTAGTAAATACAGGTAACACACAAAACGTTAAAAAAAACCTTTTTTGGGTGTGATATAAAATCTGAAAGATTTCAAATTTCTTTATTTTTTTAAAATTCTTTACCGAAACTTTTCAGAACATTGATAAGCACCTTCTCTATTACAGTAACAAACTTTTTATTATATTCTCGGGGTGAACTGTGGATTGTAGAGTGTCAACGGTCGTGAGTTTGATATCTCTGTTATTTATAATCGAAAGTGAAAAAAGAACTATCCGTCGAGCCGGAGTCGAACCAGCGACCTATGGATTACTGCTGTTAAGCCCCTACAGTCCACCGCTCTGCCAACTGAGCTATCGACGGACACGTGGTGAGATTGTAGAGGAAAGATAAAACGAGTGATTATGTCTGCGTTTCTTAAATAAGTTTATTTATTTAACAACAATTACTGTAACTATACTTTTTAAACCTTCGGAGAAGTTTCATTCCTCTCTTAACTGAGCTGCGGGCGATAAGAGTAATTATTTTTAAATATTTTTTTTCTGCATAAAATTTATGCAAATTCATTCACCTATATTAAAAACTGAAAGCATAAAATTACTTCATTAAATGAACTTTTCTTATTTTCATTGCAGCGCTTTATTAATTGAATCATACAATACATTGTCTTTTGAGTTCCTTTCAAAAGCTTCTTGTTTAAGGGTCCCTTCCTTTCTCATTTGCCAAATTACAGTTCTTCGAATAATGTGTTTCAAATTTTGATAAGTAAAAATACGTTATTTATTTAAATGAATTAAAGAAAAGAAATGACAGTGAAAATGGAGAAATCCCCTTTTGTGTGTGTGTGCGTGTGTGCAACGAGACATTTTTATTTTTATTTTAAATAATTTCTTTATTTTGTTTTTCTTGCTTTATTTAATTAATTTTACTTTTAAATTTTATTTATTTTGTTTCATTTCATATTTATTTGTTATTATTTATTAATAATTTATCTTTACATTCTTAAAATCATTCTAATAATTCATGCATTAATAGGAATCATAATAATAACACGGAATGCTGGTGAATTCACAACTTAACCCGATAACACCAATCACAGCTTTTTCTCGAAGTCATTTTACTTCCTTGTACGAAGTAAAGGAAGTATTGTAATCGGAGAAAAAAATCGAGCACTCTTATTTCAACGGAAATATCCATTTTAGCCGTTCCCAAATCCATTTTCACTATTTTTTTTGCGTGACGTCTATACCTACGGACAGAATAAAAGACTCTTTTTCCAAAACGGATATATTCAAAACGGGTTTAAAATGGATTAGAAACAGATTTAAAATTGGATTTTTTCGTCACGTCTGAACCTACTTTCGTATATACGCATATATCTTGAAAAATTCAAAAACGTGAAATTTTGTTTTTGGCGCTGCTGTAACATCTAGTTGGGCATCTTCATTTTTTAATCAATCGGTAGTATAAAAAATGTAAAGTCTCTGAACACTGGTAGTTCGGTCCGAGCTTCGAATCGCGCGAACGGACTAGCTGCATAGACGTTTTTGTGGTTTTCCTCGTGTACTTGCATAAGAGTCAGTTTCCCTTAGAAAGTCCTCCACGATGGCATCCCCCTTCTTAAGCAGATAGCCCTCGAGGCTTTGCCGTAGTCACATAAATCAAATTAATCAAAATCCAAGCAAGAGAGATACAGTTTCTATTCCTTAAATTTAATGGGACTGTGTACTAAAGGAAAACAGAAATAGTTACTTATTTATATGTAGAGCCAGATAGATAAGATCACCTTCATCAAAACCATTAAGCCCTAAGGAATGATGAAATGAGCTGAGAAAAATTTTCAACCAGAAGAATTTAATAATCTTATTTTCCCTTTCCCACAGATATCTAAATATAAGCCAATCATATATAAGCCGAGAGACAAGATTTTGGAGCAAAAATTCAACCTAAACTGAAAACACGTGCATTCTCTTATAAATACAGATATATATCGCAAAACAGTCAGAAAAAATTGGCCCATGAGTTGAAGATGAGTGAAACTCGCTTTCAGCTTCCATTAGAATAAAGGGTAATGAGCACTGTAGAAAAAAAGGACATTTTTGATAGCAATAATTTCGCTCTCTCATTTCTCCCAACTGACCGCATGTACGTTATTTGGCGCTTTAGCAACAGAGTTACAGATTTTACTTTAGCAATTTGGTAACCATTCTTCAGGAAATACAAGACTCTTTTCTACGCTCTAACTTTTATGAGGTAAATATAATTCTTTAAGCAAGCAATTAGAACTAAAATTAGAATTAATAAAAAGAACTAATTTATTTTATAAGAATTCAGGTTGAAAAGTAAACGATAAATATAATTCTTTTAGCAAGCAATTAGAACTAAAATTAGAATTAATAAAAAGAACTAATTTATTTTATAAGAATTCAGGTTGAAAAGTAGACGATAAATGTAATTCTTTTAGCAAGCAATTAGAACCAAAATTAGAGTTAATAAAAAGAACTAATTTATTTTATAAGAATTCAGGTTGAAAAGTAGACGATAAATATAATTCTTTTAGCAAGCAATTAACTAAAATTAGTTAATAAAAAGAACTAATTTATTTTATAAGAATTCAGGTTGAAAAGTAGACGATAAATATAATTCTTTTAGCAAGCAATTAGAACTAAAATTAGAGTTAATAAAAAGAACTAATTTATTTCATAACAATTCAGGTTGAAAAGTCAACGATAATTGAAGCTACTAGAATTATTACAAGACACAAGTGACGGTTACATTTTTGGAACTTAACTGTCTTTGCCAATTTTTAAAAGACGAGCTTTTACCTTCTATTCAATCTAAACAGTGTAACCATACCCAACAGCGGATTGTAAATAAAACTCACGGTACAGTTTCTTCTAACGCAAATGACAAATACGCATACCAAATTTAGAAATTTGTTTTCCAACATTTATAGAATTGTTCCACTAGGATTCACATATGATTTTAATACACTATTTTTTATGCCAAGGTTGTGTAAAGAATAGCTTAAACGTCAATTTAAAAAATATAATATAATAAAATCTACATTATCATTATGATTTTACATCAAAGAAAAGATAAAAACTAACGTAAGTATTCAATCTTAGGAACAAATTAAATTCTTTATTACACTCATAAACTGAACTCTTGTCTTGACCTGTTTGTTCATTGATTATCTCTCAGTTCAGTCATGCCCGTAATTTATTTTTCGATGCTTGTAAGTATTATTTAAAAAAAACTGAAAAGGTGAACGTTTTCCATTAAAATAAAATTTAATGTATTTTCATTACCCCAAAAATACACTTGAGCAAAAAAAAAAAAAAAAAAAAAAAAAAAAAAGAGGGCGTGTATACCACATGACTTTCTTTTACAGCCTGTTTTAACATGACTTCCTTTTACAGCCTGTTTTAACATGACTTCCTTTTACAGCCTGTTTTAAATTATACATATTTTTTATGTATTTTATTTAAACTTCAATCAATTAATTCTCACTTTGCGGCAAGGCAAAAATACATAAAAACTCAAAAGATCTCCATTAAAAATTTTAAAATATACAAAATCATGAAACACCAAATATAATTAAAACAGCTATTTATTTTTTTCCTTTTAAATTAAAGTTTCTACGCAAAAACAATCAATTCTGCCAGCGGGAAGAACACAAAATTTTCTTTGCACAAAAATTGTACGCTTATTTTCGTCCCATTCAGTAAAAAGACATTGAAGTTGATACACAAACTTCACTATTCTACTACGTTTCAAATGTAAACGAATGGTGGCCTCGTTAGGCTTCACAACACTTAAACTTTTAAATTGTTGATAATTCTATAATTACTGCGTGCAAATTAACTAAAGGCATAGAAACATTAACCGGAACATAAGAACAACATAATTCAATCACTTTTAAAGCAAAAAATGCACAATTTACCAACATATAAAAATTAAAAAAAACTGAAGCTCACTGAGTCGGGTAACACATCGGGTATGTATATATATATATACACTCACGTTTGTGAAAATTGCAACACCAAGAAGGAATCGTCATAATTGAATGCAATTTAATACACAGTTGAGTGGTAGTGGTACAAATAAATGATTAAATGTTCAAAGCAAACAAACAAGAACAAGAGATCAGAATCAGTATTTTGTGTGGCCACCACGCGCCGCAATAAGTGCTGCTACACGACGTGGCATGGAGTCAAACAAAGTTTGAATGTCTGACTGAGGAAGAGCATTCCATATCGTTTGTACGCGTACCCAAAGTTCGTCTGCAGACGCAACAGGACGAGGATCACGAGCAAGACGCCGACCAATGACATCCCACACATGTTCAATTGGCGACATATCCGGGGAACACGCAGGCCAAGGAAGAAGCTGTACCTGCTGCGCTGCAAAGAAGGATTTAACAATCCGAGCAGTATGAGGGCGGGCATTGTCCTGTTGAAATACAGCGCCTGGCAAGCTTTGAAGGAAGGGAACAGCTTCGGGCTGTAGAACTTCACGGATATACCGGTTGCTGTTCAGATTGCCCACAATTCGTAGCAATTGAGATCGTCTATGATATGCTATGGCGCCCCAGACCATAACTCCGGGTGTTCGTCCACTGTGGCGTTCGATAATGCACTCCGGAAGGTGGCGTTCACCGGCATAGCGTCTGACACGAATGCGGCCATCATGGTACCACAAATTAAAGCGGGATTCGTCAGAAAACACGACATGCTGCCAATCAGCACGCCAGTCTCTATGCTGATTGGCCCATTGTAGCCGCAGGCGGCGATGGTCGTGCGTTAGGGGGATCCTGTATAAAGGAGTCCGTGCGCGCAGTCCACACTGCAGCAGACGTCTACGAATTGATGAAGCACACAATGAAACACCTGTAGCTATTGACCACAGTGCTGCCAATTGTCTAGAGGAAGCTGTACGGTCCGTCCGCGCCATGCGGACCAGGTGTCTATCATCGCGAGCTGACGTCACATTTCGGGGTCCACTCCCGGATTTCCGAGTTGTCCGACACTCGTCCGTCCACTGCTTCCAAACGCGCATCACTGTGCTGCTGTTACGCTGCACACGAGAGGCTACTGCACGATACGACAATCCAGCTTCACGAAGGCCGATGATTCTCCCTCGTTCAAACTCTGTAAGTTGTTCAAATCTCGCTCTCTTTCGTCGACGAGGCATAAGTACAGATTGAGTTAACGTTTACCACTAGCAGATAACCACCGATAACCATACACGCCTCGCTACAGCCGTCTATTTATTCGGATCCATCAGCCGTTCAGAGGGCGCTGCTCAGCAGACGCATGCGCTACGGATTTGCAATTCTAATCATTTGCATATCATGCGCTACTTTGCATTTCCTGAAAATTTCAGCTCACTCGCGTAAGTCCTTCATGGTGTTGCAATTTTCACAAACGTGAGTATATATATATATATATATGTTTATATACGTTTGGTGCAGCCGATGGCAAACAAAAGGGAGATGCACAACTAGATGTTATAGCAGTCCCATAGACAAATTCAACGTTCTGCGGTTACTCAGTTTTGAGTCATACGAGGTATATTCGTATTTACGTACGTACAGATGTCAGAAACAAATCTCTTTTGAATTCATTTAAAATCCATTTTACAATCCGTTTTGGGAAAAGAGTCCTTTAGTCTGTCCGTCGTATAGTTTTCAGGTAAAGAACATCGTGCAAATGGATTCGAGAGATGTAAAAATGGATATTGCTTTGAAATAATGATATCCGAAATCTTTTGTGAATACAATACTCCCTTTACTTTGTAACAGAAAGTTTAAAAAAAAAAGAAGTTAAAAAAATCTGAAAGGTTTCAGATTTTAAATTACGTCCAAAGGGGCGTTATTTAACGTTTTGTGTGTTACCTTTATTTATTAAATATCATGTTCTTTGCACTTAAACCATAAAATTCAGTTCAACGGCAATATCGCAAAATAATTTTAAAATGAGTATATCTTTAGAATTTCCGATACACAGTTCCGCGCGCTCTAGTTAAAAAGTTTTTTTTTTCTCCGTAGAGTGTTGCCATTGCTCGCTTTTAAATCGTTTGGGTTTGTTCATCAAAAATTCGTTAAATTTTTACAAAATACGAAATGGATAATGAAACAGATTCCAAATTCGGGCTTCCAGATGCGCATATTCAGGTGGAAACGTACGTTATTCAAAATTGGGGGGCTCTGTTTTATCACATTTGAAGAAATATACATACTTTATGCAGATTCTTCATTATTTAATTTCTTTAAATATAATATAGAGCTGCAATATTTGGTGGCAACAGTTTGAAAAGTGATACAGACTTTTAATGTTTCCGACGCAAAATCGCAAAACGAAAACAATAGTCTTTCAGGGACAAAGCCTCTTTCGACTAAAAATAAAAGCACGAATTATATTTCAGGTGAAATAGTATTATTAATGATAATATCAATCCGGAAATAAAACTTCAAAACATGCTGAGAAGTTCCTTTGTCAGGTATTTGTAACGTAATTTCATTGATATGTATGAATTTTTCGTCCGTAGCGCTATCGCGCAACAAACGTCTTCTTCTGCGTCAGCTATTGAATAACATGTGGCGCCATCTGGCGAGCAAACAGAAGCAAATATCTGTTGTGATGATTTAAAATAATACTTTTACTCTACAAAAAATTAACAAATAATTTTAATTACCTCATAAACCATATAATAAAACAAAATGTTCTATTTTGTGAATCATATGTATCCTTTCTTGAATTTTTATATCTTGTCTGCAATGCTCATACGTCGTTGACGAACTCTTCGCTTTCTTTAAGAAAATGCTTTTAATTAATTTCAATAGATGGCGTCCCCACCGCTTTTACAGCTCGACGTAGTTGTTTCATTTTTTAAAAAGGCTTGTCAGCTTCGAGAGGCATATGAATTTTTCATAACGCTGCTAAGTTAAAAAGCACAATAACATAGTATAATTTTATATAATAAATATTGTAACATATTACACATAATATGCAGTTTTAGAGCGTACTCTTTCTTCTTTTGAAGCGTATTCTTTCTTTTTTATATTCCTTTTTTAACGTATTCATTTGAAGGGCATCTTATGTTAATTAACTAGTATTATAATATCAGTCTCTACTATAACTTCTCTTTTCCGCATTGCTAATTATAATACAAGTTAGTTCTGAGTATTTAACATGAAAAATTAACATAGGTTCTAAGTGTTAAGTCCTGAGACATGCATTCAGATTCTTCATTACTTATTTTTTTTAATAATACATGGCGATAACATTTGATGGCAATAAGTTGAAAAATAATTCGGGCACAAAAGTTTTATGGGTAAACACTGCGTTTTGAAATTAATAGCATCTCTGGTACTAACAATATTGAACTGATAAAATAACACAACAGCTTAATTTCATTTTGCAGTATTTGTACAAAGAAGAGTGGGTGAAGGAAACGACATAGATGGAAAATGATCGGAAAGACGTTATTGCTTGGATGCAAAATTTCTTTCGAAGAAAGCATCACATAACTTACTTTAGGGAGCATCCTTCGTCTTTCTTTGGTCTCTAAGTGCCACTCGATTCTTCTTAAGATTCAATGAGCTTCTATTTCACTGAAAATTTGCCCAATGTGATTTTCTGTTGCCTCTGTTTTAAAATGTTTTAAATTAGTACGTGACATCACCATTGAAAATGCCTATGCTGTACCTTTATCAAGTGATATCTTTAAGAGAAAATTTTGCATCTGGCCAATTCGCACAAATTTCGCTGATCATAGAATTAGCGGCATTTTTCTTTCTTCCTCTTCTTCCGGAGACATTTCCTCTACAACTGCCTTTTTTAATGCTGCATGTGAAGTTACTGTAATTCTTTCTTGTTGATCTTATATTTTTATGGGTTTTTAGTAACTTCTCCGTGTCTTCATTGGAAATTTCTCAGCCAATAGTTTTATCTACAGAAAGAGTATCATAGAGACCGGAAAAGACCTAATTGTCAAAGTGCTCTGTGAAATAGAAGTCTCTGCCTACAGCACAATATTTAGTACTCAGCTCTGAGCCCCTCATCTGTAAATCCGTCTCACAAGTCTCATACCTGTAATTATGTAATTAGTCAAGAAATGTCAATAAGTCGCCCCTGTTTGCCCATGTACACTCCTGTGCTCGGAATAAGCTCCCGATGTGGTCTCTTGGGGCCACGGGGAGTTGTTGCCATTAGATAGTGGAAGGCGAGGGCCACATGCCTGTTTATCTCTGGTAGCCACCATTTATCTCTGGTAGACGTCTTCCGTCACCTACCCACCTGCCTACAGCACAATCTGGCCTTTATTTCTTCCAGGCCGAAAAAATGGTCCTGTAAGTTCCAGAGTTTGTTCATGAGAGTTAAGCAATGAAAGATATTAAAATTATTTTTCTAGAAAGAACTGAGTGTTAATTATGCGGCATAAATTAGTTAAAAACGTCTTTGAAAATCATATGTTGCCGACATGGGTGTTGGATAACTCGAAATACCGTTAGTCACCCGAGGTGACTTTTGTTCCGATGATTTGTTCATAAATCAAATTGCTCATGATCCGAGATTTCACTGTAGTTTAAAAAGGGTCACCACACGTTGATGATCTAGATTATTACTACTAATAATAATCTAATTAAATACCAATTCAAATTGTATTCATAAACATGAATTGATCATATTCCTTATAACACAGAAATCAAACATACAGTGGCAGACAGAAAAACTACATCACCTGCGAAAAAGCGGAAAAATAAGGTAGTTTGTAGAGACATTAGGTTATTTCGAAGCAGGAGAGGTGAAAAATAAGCAACGCCTTCGCCGGGAATCGAACCACGGACCTCTCGGTTACGCGTCGAGCATGCAGACCACTACACCACATAGGCATGCGAAGAAGGCGGGAGAAATACCTTATAAGTTTATGTATTGTTTTATGTAAAGTTCATATTGTTACAATAAAAGAAGTTTGTAGAACTAGGGCAGTCGGAACCCTCTATACCGACCATGTTAAATTGGCCATTTTCAATGTAACTTTTCTCAAAACCTACTGTAGATATACGTTTGAAATTACACTAAATTTCAAGCGTATATAAATTGCTTTCGCAGTTTATCACAAAAAGCTCATTTTCGCAAACATTAGGAAACATAATAAACAAGCCATAAAAAATTTACATACCTGCTGGCAATAGTTGTAGAGAAAACGTACATCGAGTATAAAAAAAATCACATTGGAGAAAACATGTTTTTATGTAAAAATATTCATTTATCAAAACATTCGATGATGAATTAAAATTAGATTTTTTACAGTTCTGATTCTCATAGATATTAAAGTATGTTATTTTTAGAAAGAAAAAAGTGTAGAGAATTTGAAAATGCAAAAATCCAAAAATCATCATTTTTGAAGATTTTTGGCTTCCAGCACCCCTTTTAATCTTAATTAAATTTTATTAGAATTATTAAATTAATTACACTTAATTACTCAAAAAAATGCAAAAGAGTGAAAAACGCAATATTTAAAAAAACATGGAACAAAGTAACTGATACACAAATTTTGTAGTTAATGTAAGTTCTACGTAACTGCACTCATATTATGTGTACTTAGATATGTGTACACGCATACGGATCACTTCTATGTTTAGCAGATCCTCCACGAGTTGCGATGACTGACTTGCAGCGGTCCAGCACAGAAGATATCAACTTCTGAATATAATCCTGGCAGTTCTATGGATCTAAACCCTAATAATGCTTTCCTGAAGTGTTATCTTAATAAAAATCTTCTCATCAAAACTTTTGGTACGCATTATACGCCTGCCAACACCTTTGAATGGGATTCAGATCAGAACTATTTTGAGACCAGTCTGAAACTTGAATACCAGATTAATGTCAGACAGGTTTCCATCTAAACGGAGTAAGATTATTTTTTTAATATCCGTTATGTTGTGGAGATGAAAACTTGAAAATGAGACAATAAAATCAAGTATGAATAAATTAGAGCATACTTACCGATTTCGCTGTGTAACAGGGGGGGCAGAGTCCTCTTAAGAAATGCCATTACCAGCACCTTTAAAATGATCCTGAATAACTGGTTTAAACACTCTGCGAAGATCTAGATACGAACCGATATATTTCCACTAATAAATTTTAGGTGCGCAATCCTTTTGCTGGATATGCATCCCCACCATCTAGCTCACTGGGAAATTCGCAGTAGACAATATGCAGTTAAAATAATAAGCTCAAATTTTACGTCTCCGAACATACAGCTTACCGTCCGATCCATTTAGATCAAATTTAAATTCATCCGAAAACATTCTCTCCCACTTTTTCCAAAAAAACTGCTTCTGCATCATTTGTTTTTCAAGTACAGAGCGGCGTTTTCTTGGGACGATACGCATGTAGGCAGCATATCACAAGGCGTCTATGGACAGTCCTTGAGCTTAAATTAACACCAAGTCTTTCTCAAATTCGACTTTTAAATCAGTAGCACTTGTAGGACGATTACGGACTAATATACGTTTTAGATAGCTATCATCGAATTTTATGGTCATCTTCCTTCACTCTCATCCGGCCCTTCGCTCAATATCGCAAGTTTCACGCTTCAGTTTAATCGCTGTAGAAACTGTCGATTGATTGTAGCCAATATTTTTAGCGATTACGCGTGTTAAATATCCTTCTTTAACTAAAGAAACTGCCGCATATTTTTTTCCCTTGTGTCAGTTTAACATACGAAGCCATTGTCGAAATAGTCGAATGACAGTTTCTTCCTTTTGCCGCACTATTTTATAGGAATCGGATGACACAGTACTTCAGAAGCTCTGTATGATGCAATATGAACAACGGACAATCTCCCATCATAGCTTGCAGCAACTAAGATCGTAGAGACATTAGTTTCTTTTTCTTTTTTGAAGCAGGAGACATGAAAAATGAGCAATGCCCTCGCCGGGACTAGAACGTGGAGTTCTCGAATACGCCCCGAGTGTGCTACCGTTACATTACGAATGCAGAAAGGAGGGTGAAAATACCTTATACGAGTATACTCTCCCTTTTAAACGCACGAAATCGCCAAATCCTGGTGGTGAGGAATGATCATCAAGCACCTTTTAGTTCGAGCGCCACTGTAGAGTCATTAGGACATTTTGAAGTAGGAAACACGAAAAATCAGCAATGCTTTTTCCGGGACTCGAACCTCGATTTCTCGAACGCGCTACCGTTACACCACGAAGGCATGCAGAAAGGAACGAGAAAATACCTAATAAAATAAATTTATATGAACGAAATAATGCGTTAATATTATAAAATGTTTATTTTTCTAGGTGATGCTGGTTTTCGCCCGCCAATGTAATGCATTATATTGGTAATTTTTGAAAACAATGCGAATACTGATCAGCAAGATAGAAAACTGTTTTTAATAATAATTATAATAATACATTTTTTTTATTTCAGGCTTCTGCAAACATAATTAGAAAAATGGAAGCCAAATTCTTAATCACTATAGATCATCATCAAGATAACGAAAAAGACTACGACCTCATGGAGAATCTTCCGGTTATAGCAAACAGTGAGTAGCACTTGTTCATGAAATTTTTCGGTTAAAGGCAGATAGCATTTATGAATCTAATTTTATTTGCCTGTGCGAAAAATACCATATGCTGGCTGTAATGTCAATAGCAGGTTTCAACATAAACATACGAAAATAGGAGCAGACAAAAAACAACTTCATAAAAATGCTCAGGTAAACATTAAACACAAATAAATTATTAGAATAAATTAAATCCCGATTACCTGTGTACATTTCAACAGATATTACGTTTAGAGTGTTCCATCTCAAATATTTTTCAATGTGTCAAGAATATGTATTCTATCTCTGCTGTGTGTCAATGGAGTGATATGTAGCACTTTTCACAAGTATCTGGATCCTTATTTTATTGTAAATAGCAGTCTTTTCAAGGTTGTTGTTTATCGACTTGTTTATTTTATTATCAAATCTTCTCTGGTCATATGCAAAGCATACACATAAAGTTTTAATATTCTGTACTAAAATCAAGACAATCATGGATCTGGATAATTTATCTCTTTGCATAATTGAGTTTTACATTAAAAAAGAAATTGAACCATTTCAAGGAAATATTTTCCTCACTCTCCCTAGACAGTTTATTTTAAATAATAATACATTTATTTTTTAGAAATATTAATAATTAGCAAGAAGGATCGACGAAATGTGCGTAAAGTTTCAGGGTTATAGTTTCGAAGATTAAATAGAACCATCTTCTTCAGTTGTAATAATGAAAATATAGTAACAATAAAAAGATATGTGCCTACGCGATAGCATCGAGCAAAAAATTCGAGAAGGTTTCAGCTATAGGCTGAAGGAACAAAATTAATGGCTCCATCTGTTGGCAAAAATTTAAATAAAAAGCAATTAAGAAATAATTTCTTGAACACTGACGTTAAAGAGGGATTAGAACAGAGTTCATTAAGAAAAGTTGAACGATTTTTGTGAACGTGAAAAGCCTCCAGAAAATCTAATTCGTTTACGGATAAGTTTAGCTGCAGAGAAATGTGATTTTTCGACTCGTAGTGATGCTTTCTGATTTCTTTTTTCCGAACTTAAGTCTCATGTACTTTAATTCAATATAATCAAAGCCACTTTTTACTTAATTACTGTACATTTAGCAGTGTCAAAATGCAAGTTTTATTGTTAGAATAAAAAGCTACACGAAGGGCTAAACTTTCAATACTTTACGTACTTGATTACAATGCTTCCTTTACTTCGTACAAGGAAGTAACATTTAAAGACGATTTCTGTTTATCAAATGTTAATTAAGTAATTAGAATATTCTCTGCACATTTTGCTATCATAAAAAGGCATATTTTTAAACCCTGTTGAAATTAATTATAATATTCTTCCAGGTTGCCCAACTTTGCAGAAGATTATTATTATACCCACCAAAGATGAAACGCTAACCAGTGGAATTTCACGAATACGAAATGGGTAAATTTCACAGCTGTATTTCCTTTTTATATTTTTAGAATCACATGTTAAATTAATTCGAAGCAGAAGACTGCAGTTTAAATGGCCTAACTAAGCGTTAACTGAAATTTCTAATTGCGCAATTTAACGTCAGTTAGGAAATGGGTAATGCCGGTTAACTAACCTAGCATAGCTGGACGAGAGAAGCGTACAACAGCGAGCATCACTGTAAACAGCTGCATCTCTTAAAATTTCAAGAATTGTGCCTTAAATAGTCATAACTAATTTGTATCTTGGTGAAAGTTAATGGAAAGAATAACTTACAGTATAAATAAAAGTCATACTGAAGTGTACAAGCAGAGTCTGACTTAAAATGCGGTGAACAATAATTCATCATCACCTGGATTTGGCAAATAGGTTACCTCCCTTCCCAGTCGCCCTTAAGTGGGAGAGAATGTGAAGAATTTTTCCTTCCTTCCGGTGTGTTTTAATGGTATAAACGGTAGCCCGTCTGGTTAGCAATTGTAAGATCTGCAGTTCTAACGAAGGGCATCGCTGATTTTTCGAGTTTCTTGCTTCGAAAAGTCTAATAGATCCTATATGTTAAGTTGTAGCATTAGCATCTCAATTGTCAATAAACAGAAATTGTAAATTGTACGCTTGCATGGGTAAAAATACTGTTATTTATTTTCCCTAAAATTGATTGATCATCTGCAGAAAACCAAAATTCGTGCAAGTTCGTTCAAAAGTGTGTTATAAATGCAACAATAGAATTTCTTCAGGGACTGTCAGTAAGTAACACGTTAGTGTACCCATGGAAAAACTGCGCTGACGAGACAAATCATTATGACTATCCCAACATTCTTCAGAGAACTAGTCTGGATGACATAGAGGGCACGTAAAAAAGTGGGAATGGTATTTAACTGCTGCTATAGTAGGTAAGAAATCATTCTTGCTCTTAATTTTGCGTGTGATGTGGAAGGCTGCTGATCTAAGCGAATTTGATAGAGGGCAGATTGTATTGGCCCGAGCTCGGAACTAGTATTTCCGAAACTGCACGACTGGTAGATTGTTTCCGATCTTCCGTTGTTAGTATTTATACAAAGGGGATAAATGATGGTGAAACCAACAGCAGACGCCAAGGCATTGGACATCCACGCGTCATCAAAGAAAAAGTACATTGGAGACTGTCCCGCTTGATACAGCAGAATCGGCGCCAGACAGAGGGGCTCAACTGACAGCCCATTACCATGCAGGTCCAAGTATAAGTGTTTCGGAACACATAGCTCATTGGACACTGTTAGATATGGGACTGGGCAACAGACGTCCTGCTCTTGTACCTCTGTTGACCAAGCATCATTGTCAACTACCCCTACAGTGGGCCCGGGAACAACGAGACTTAACTATGGAAAAGTGGGAGACAGTTACCTAAATAGATGAATCAGTATTTCTCATTCACCACATTGGTAATGTCAGGGTACGCCGTTTTCCAGGAGAACATTTGCTTTCCCCCTGTATAGCAGGTCATAAGCAGGATGATGATGGCGGTATTCTGCTTTGGAGGACTTTCTCATGGGAGGCTTTGAGGCCTTAGTTGTGGTAGAGAAGACCATGTAACCTGTGGACTATCTGAACATAACTGCGGATCAGTTGTCCGTCTTCCCAACTGAAAATGGAATCTTCCAGCAGGACAACGCCCCATGTCACGAGACTCGAATTGTGTTGGAATAGTTCGAGGAGCATAAGGATGGATTCCAATTAATACTGGAATCGTTTAGGTCCAGCCACCTAACTTGCGGACCTGAACCCGAAGAGCACATTTGGGATCTCATGGAGTGACAGTTCAGAGTTAAAACACAAGATGTCAGAATATCTCACTTTGCGTGACCTCTGCTTAGACATTTCGTACAACCTGTCTTCAGTCTCCTATCAAGAATTTGTGGCGAGTTGCAGCTGTTTTGCAGGCCAAAGATCACTCAACGCGTTATTAAATGGGTGGTCATGACGTTTTGGCTCTTTAGTGTATTATGTTATTCTTTTATTAAGCTGAAAATAAATATATGATTTATCAAACGAATTCCAGAATTAAAGACTTGATTAAATTAATCTTAATTTAAATTCCTGCATTCTTAATAATGTAAATGAAAGTCACTGAATTAACCCTGAACAGGATTATTTTTAACTCTTTCTTCCATGATTCAGTTTTTTTAACCGTGATAATGTACGAATTGTTATAAGATTTTTTGCTCATAAAGAAGAAGGATCTATATTTGCCTCTCGCGAAATTCGCAGGGATTTGCTCAGCATCTACTCGAATCTATGTTTGCTTTTTTGCTCAATTTCAAGCTTCATTTCATTGAGGATTCAAAAGATATAATTTTAAGATTAATTTCAAGTTAAAAAGCTTTTAATTTGTATTAATCTTTTCTTCTTAGTTGCTCCTTAGAAGAATTTCTTCAGAGTGGAAGGAATCCAGATGGCTCTGTTCCAGACATAGTATTCGAACAGCTTCCATTCAGTCATCCGGTCTGCATCAATTTTACTTCAGGCACTACCGGTTTGCCAAAGGGCCCAGTACATTCAGCTGGGGTAGGTACTGGCATCTATTACATTTACAAGCTTTTTCTCAATTAATTTTACTTCGATACGCTTCTTGTATTTAAAATAAGGGTCCATAATGCGAACGAACTTAAACAGGAAATTCGAAATATTCAAAATTCGGTATAATTAGGTGATTTATTTATACATTAATCGCAGCCACTACCGACATAACCCAGAGCATTGCTCCAAGTCCATCACAAAGGGTGCCCGATTTTAATCCTGGGGATCAGGGAAGGTCCTCATAAAGGTACAAGCCTGCCCATACCTTCATAAAGACGTACGCATCTTTATGTCGGGGTAATGCTATGCAAGTAAAATTTTCATTTATTTTGCTGTTGAGAGTAAAATGCTAAAATCTTAAAATCTTATTTAAATAAGCACAGTTCCGGGATAGAAGTACTCGTACCTATATGAAGTTCCTTTTTATTTCATGTTAGAAGTGGTACTTCAGTAATGAGGTCACCATACATGCTTTGGCGAAATTTGGCGGTATTTAAATTCAGTTTGGCGAATATTAAAAGACACTACGGCAATCTTCAAAAAATGAAAAACTGTAATATGGGAACATAATAAGTAACATTTATTTAACAATTAGTAATATTTATTTATCTTTAACTTGAATAATATTTATTTACCTTTGGAGAAATATCATTTATTTACGGTTGCGGAGGCTGTGATTCGGCATTTGCTGCCATAAAAGAATCAAATATTTTCTCTCATCTTGCATACTGCAATAAATAAATTATCCTAAATATAAATCCATATGGTTGGTCATCATCTTCGTCTTTTGCTTTGCCGTTTGCCCTTAGCTTCTTTATAAAATGATTAATTTTTTCTTACAAAATAATTTCATTTTTACACATTTGCTCAGTATACAAAATTCCGATCTCTGTTAAGAAAGCCGCTGTTTCTTTTGCTCTTGACAACAAGTTAAACTTGATAATAAAATAATTTATGTTTAAAGAAGGCCACTGTTTCGTTTTCTGTTAACAGCAAGTCAAATATACTAATATAATAATTTCTTTTTCTGTTGATAACAAGCTAAACATAATAATAAAATAATTCATATTTAAAGAAGACGGCTGCTTCTTTTCCTGTTAATATGTTACAGGGGAAATTGATAACGAAGAATACAAAAGAATGAACGATATCACAAATTTAATTAGTTTTTTTCGTTTTTTAAAACTGACAGAGAGGTAAATATTGCTAACACATAAAAAGAAAATAGTTAACGATACAACGATATCACACAATCAAAAGTGAGCGTGAAAACAAAAAATCTAGTGTGCACACCACATGACTTCCTTGTACGGAATATTAAATTATACCCATTTTTCGTGCCTTTCATTTAAACTTACCTTCTCGAACTTCATTACAGATATATTTCTCATTTTATTAAATCAGTTCTCACTTCGCGACAAGGCAAAAATACATAAAAACTGAAACTATCTATATTAAAAATTGAAAGATATGGAAAAACATTATATCAAATACAGTTAAAACAATTAAAAAAGTTTTTTCACAATTAAAATTAGAGTTTCTACGCAAAAACAAGCAATTCGGTCAGCCGCAAAAACAGGCAATTCGGCAGATTTTTCGGTGCACAAAACTGAAAAGTTTACTTTTGATCTCACCCGGCAAAAACACACTGAAGGCGTAGAAACTGACTTAATTTGTTGTGGACGCTATACTGAGTCAATATATGGGATAATTTTAATAACTTAAATGATAATTCCAGAATTGATTAATCATGATTTAATTCGCCATAATAAAAGAAGTTATCTTTGTTATTGCGAAGCTTAGTTTATCTAGATTGGCAACAAATCCACTATTCCGCTAAGTTTCAAATTTAAACAAATATGGCTGCTGTGGTAAAAAAATTAGGCCTAGCTGCATATAAAGAGCTTTTAAATTGGTGATAATTCTACAACTAATTGCATGCATATAAATTAAAAACATAAAAATCTTAATCTCATCTTATAAAAATCTGTATAATTTAATATTCTGTACAAGGAAGTCATGTAGTGCATAGATCCGATTTTTATGATAATGACTGTTTCTTCGACATTTTTTAATGGAAATTTATATACCCTGAATTTTAAGACTAATTTCTTAAAAAAGTTTAATATATTATCTATATTTGTGTTGTTCCTTTCTATTTCCTTTCATTTAGCCAAAACCTGGCGAGTTAAAAACGAAATAGTGCTTTTTAATATATTTATACTGATCTCCTCACTCACTCATATTTTGTTAAATAAATAAAAAAGATGTTAACTAATAGTTTTAATATGGCGATATAGAGGTTTCTTATTTCCAATATTTAATCATTTTATAAAAAGTTTGTTTGAAAAATTTGTAATCTCACTTTAAGATTTCTTTCTTTTCCCCAGACGCTCATCGCCTCCTATGCAACAGCTGCGTTCCACGACAATATGAAAAGCGATGATGTCGTCTTAAATCTGTATCCGGTAATTTTGTTTCTTAATATTTTTAAGCTCGTAAATCAGCATTTGAATGAATGTCTTTTATGAAATTTTAATTATTTTGTCGTATATTATCTTCAAAAATGGAGTAGTGTTGAAGCATATATTTTTCGCTGTCGTTAAGAAAATTTTTTCATAATTAAAGCTTACGATAGCTCCTTCGAATGAATTTCACTAAAATTGTCAAAAGAATAAAAAATGAAAAAAAATCTGAAAAGTTTCAGATTTTAATGATCGCTCAAAAGGGTTTCGTTAAGTTTTTTACGCTTTCGCTAAGCTCGCAGTCTGTCAGTCTGCTGTTATACTCACTTTTGTTAACCCCTTTTAATTTCTCTTTTTAGTTTTATTATTAAGCATCATTTTCTTCACAATTACGCCGTATACAACTCATTAGCAAAATTACAAAAATTATAAAAGCAATATAGCAGTATACGTTTAAAATTCCCATGCAGCCTTAAGTGTTGGGATACATTTTTCTATTTTTTCCAGCATTTTCTCTGTTCTTCATATCAATGTTCAATTTTCTTACTAAGATGGCTTTATATTTTTTGTCTTTTTATTATTAAAGCTTGGAGTGTTTACTGTATTTATTAAATATCATGTTCTTGCCGCTTACGCCACATAAAATTCGATACAACAGCAAAACCACAAAGTATTTAGAATAAGCATGTTTTTGGAATTTCGGATAGCCAGTCTCACGCACTGAAGATAAAAATATTTTCTTCCGTGCAGTGCTGCCACTGATCGCTTAATCGTTGAATTTATTAGTTAAACATTCTTTGAAATTTTCCAAAATATGAAATAGATAATAAAACAAATTTGAAATTCAAAATTCATACTGCCATCTGCCCGTCTTCCGATAGAGGACTACGTTATTGAAAATTTGAGGGTTCTAGGTACAGTTGTTTTTTCACAGTGCGAGAAACATGCACACATTCATGTAGATCATGCGTCAATGTAAGCATGTTTCTCGTTCTGTGAAATGCGCATGCACAGATCATGAAGATTCATGCATCTCGCACATGCACAGTTCATGCAGATTCTTGCATTCTTCATTATTTAATTTCTTTAAATATTATAATAGAGGACGATAATATTTGGTGGCAACAATTTGAAAAGTAATACACGGTTTATAGTGATTCAACGCTAAATGCCATTTCGAAACTAATATCCCATTCATTTTTAACCCGAAATGTTCCCTTTGGGGCTAAAAGTTAGTGGAAAAGGTTTGTTTGTTTGTTTTTATTTATGCATATTTATTATATTTACTTTTATTTATATATGTTACCGAAAAAATTCGAAAGTCGTAAGTGTGCACATCACTTTTTCCGTTAAAATGCGTAATCACGGCCAAAATAAGAACTTATCGTACTTTATCGTAGATAATCTGCGACATTAACGTATTCCAAATAGTCAAAATATGAAAGTTTGTAACTCTCTTTTTCTTTCTATCTTTCATCATTTCCTAAAACTTGCGTCGCCAGCGTATTCTTTTCGGCAACATTTTGTTACACTTTGTATCATAGCTTGTTACAAACTGTTGCCTGTGTAATTAAAATTATCAAAAATCCTTAGACTGCACTAACAACTAAGCATAATTTTATTATTTTTTTTATAAAATCATTTCCGTATTAATAATAATACATTTAAACCTTGTAGGTTTCCCCTGTTCAGCTAAGCAGATATTATGATTTTGATCTTTACTTAAACTTCTTCTTCCCGTATACCTCACTAAAACGCATCTTAGCTTTTAGTGTATATAAGCTGAGGGTTTCGAATCTTACAAACAGAAAGGATACTGCATATTCTGGGGTACAATGAGCACTTTCAATACAAAAATAAGAGCAAAATTTACGGGTGCGTGTTATGCACCGGGTATAAATATTACAGATTTAAAAATGAGGAATGAGTATAGAAAAAATTAGATTTCTATATGTACACTGCGCAAAACAAATGGGGCAGTTCTATATCTCCTGTTCTACTGGGCTGAATTCGAAATTGAAACTGCGTTTTTCATGTCTCGAAAGCGCGACTTAGGATATGTATTAGATTTATATATAGCGCTGTTCTAATATAGGTATTTTGACACAAAATAGGACTTTTCTGAAATGACATGCCAATTGTTTTTCCATACTTCGTTTCTATGACTCAAATTGTGCCAAACTACCAAATTTTGTAAAAATCGCACGAGTAGATTTTAAAAAATTAACTCTCAAAATTTTAGCTCCTCAATGTTAATTGAATTTGATATATATTTATTAATATCTCTTTTTTATTAAACTTGCTTGATACCTTTTTTCACATTTCGAAATTTAGATTCATTCCAAATAAAATTCGCCCATTTTTTATGATTTATTTTAATATTTATATTTTTAAACAATTTTTATAAATTTTTCGAAAAACATTTTGAATTATAATCTATAAAATTTTATCATCATCCTAAAGTGGATGTGTTTCTAAGCATGACTGCAAAAAATTGGAGATTTTATTCAAAATTTCCTAAGATATACCTGAATTTATGTATTTGCACGCTTTAAAATTTGGCATATTTCTTAAAAGCGATGGTTTACGCCACTTTGTTAAAATTATTTGAAAGTATGAACAATAGCGTTTTTTCCACTCGTCTGCCACGAAAAAAAGAGGAAAGGAAAATAAGTTGCTATAAATTAAGAAGTTAGCTAAGTAAAATTATTCTTGACGAAAACTGAATATACGCCAAGATAAATTTTTTAATTTCTCTGTAAATTTCATACCAAATTTAACAAAATTTAATATTTAGGCATAATTTGAGTCGTAGAATCGAAATATGGAAAACAATTGGCAGGTCATTTTAGAAAAAGTCCGATTTGTGCCAAAATACCTATATTAGAACAAAGCTATACACTGAAGTGACAAAAGGATACCTCCTAATATCTTGTCGGTCCTCCTTTTGCCCGGCGAAGTGCAGCAACTCGACGTGGCATGGACTCAACAAGTCGTTAGAAGTCCCCTGCAGGAATATTGAGCCATGCTACCTCTATAGACATCCATAATTGTGAAAGTGTTGACGGTGCAGGGTTTTGGGCACGAACTGACCTCTCGATGATGTCCCATAAATGTTCGATGGGATTCATGTCGGCCGATCTAAGGGGCCAGATCATTCGCTGGAATTGTCCAGAATGTTCTAACCAATCGCGAAAAATTGTGGCCCGGTGACATGGCGCATTGTCATCCGTAAAATTCCCATCGTTGTTTGAGTACGTGAAGTCCATGAATGGCTGTAAGTGATCTCCGAGTAGCTGAAGGTATCCATTTCCAGTCAATGATCGGTTCAGTTGCACCAGAGGACCGAGTCCATGCCATGTAAAAACAGCCCAGACCATTATGGAACCACCACCAGCTTGAACAGTGCCTTGTTGACAACTTGGGTCCATGGCTTCGTGGGGTCTGCGCCACACTCGAACCCTACCATCAGCTCTTACCAACTGAAATCGTGACTCATCTGACCAAGCAAAGGTTTTCCATTAACGAGCCCACGAGAGTCGCTGCAGGCGATGTCGTGCTGTCAGTAAAGGCACTCGAGTCGGTCTTCTGCTGGCATAGCCCAAGGAAGACAAATTTCGCCGCACTGTCCTATCGGACACGTCCCTCGTACGTCCCACATTGATTTCTGCGGTTATTTGACGCAGTGTTGCTTGTCTGTGACCATTGACAACTCTACGCAGACGTCGCTGGTCTCGATCATTAAGTGCATGTGGTCCGCCACTGCGCTGTCCATGGTAGGATGTTATGCCTGAAATTAGATACTCTCGGCACACTCTTGACACTGTGGATCTCGGAATGTTGAATTCCCTAACGATATCCGAAATGGAATGACCCATGCGTCTAGCTCCAACTACCATTCCGCGTTCAAAGTCTGTTAATTCTCGCCGTGCGGCCATAATCACGTCAAAGCCTCTTCACATGAATAGCTTGAACACAAATGAAAGCCCTGCCACAGCACTTGGCATTTATACATTTTCTACGCGATACTACTGCCATCTGTATATTTGCATATTGCTATCCTATGACTTTTGTCACTTTAGTGTATATAAATCTAATACACAGCCTAAGTCGCACTTTCGAGACATGAAAAACGCAATTTGAATTTCATCAACTGGCGTAATAGAACGGGAGATATAGAACTGTCCCTTTTTTTATTTTTTGCGCAGTGTACCCAAATGCTCTTTATTTAAAAGAAATGACATACCTTATGAACTTAAAATTTTTCATTATTGGATAACATGAAAATTTCGCCATGTTCGTCTTCCGTTGTATGTGCAGGTACATCATCGAATTCTGTTTCATCTTCACTGTTATTCTTACTCTGATTCGCAAATAAATCACCATCATCATCCGCTCCATCTTCCACGAGCACCAAACCCCCTTGCTGCAGCACGATTTGCATTTTCTTTCACAAAATGAATGGTTTTTGCATTTGAAACCAGTACTGTGCTTGTATCTTTTCGCGGTAGTCATATTTACTATTAAAAGGAGCACTAGATCAACCGTATTTCAACTAGAGCAAATGCGATTTACTAGATCCTTCTATTTTCACTTCAAAGTCACGGCTTCAAATGACTACAGAATGAGAAAATATCTAATTCTAATCATTCAGGTTAGACGGGCATTCTTACTCCAAATTATAACCCGCTTTTCTCGAAACCTTACAACAGCATTCTTTCGGATGCTTGCATTAAATAAAATCCACCCTCTTTGGAATATTTACTATCTCAAACATTCATCCTACACATATCGCCTGTTAATTTCGTATATCATTGTTCGAAAGACTGGAATAAATCTTCGACCTTAAAAGATAAGAGCATTGCGCGTGGATCTTTTAGGTTTTTTTTCGTGAAGAATTGGGTGCGCGGTATACGGCAAATATGCTTAAAAATTAAAATAGTCATACTGTTCCAGACCTAGCGATAAGTCGCTAACATGTCTAGCAGGGTTGTGTAGGACTTAAATTCAGTATCCAGATTAATATCAACCTTAAAACCTTTAAATTGCTTCTTTGTTTCCTACTTTGTTCACTGATTGATTCTGTCAATGGTTCTGCTAATTGATTGATTTCTTAGTAGATAGATTCTAGTTCTTCTTCTTTCAGTATTCCTCACAAGAATGAAATTACCTTTAGTGTAATCTAAGAGTATTGAATCTTACAAGTAGAAAGAATAGTCTTTGCCATTCTATTTCAGACACCTGTCTATAAGTGTTGTAGGATTTAAATTAACGCCCAATAGAAGGCCCATAAGCGTTGGCCACCACTAAAGCCGGAAGCAAAGGTCACTTTATTATGAAGGCATTTAATAGATGAGCCACCGTTGCCTCCTACGAAGGGACAGACAATTTACATCCATGCCTTCTACGGGACTCAACGGTACTGCAGTCAGAATCACTTTGCCGTCTAGGCGGCATAGGACTTTACACTCTTATAATTGATTCTTTGTTTTCTAGCTTTTTCATTGATTGATTCTGTCAATAGTTCTGCTGATTGATTGATTGATTCTATGAATTATTTTCTTGATTGATTAATTCTATCACCTTCATGCTTTAAATATCAGAAAATAAATAAATAGCGTTATGTTTTTTACTTATAATCTACTGATTGTTATACCAAATGAATCTGTAAATAAATATTGTTTTACTTCAAAAAATCCAGAATATTTTACTTACAATCTGCTGATTATGATATCAGATTTCTAATTCCTACATACGCATATGCAGTGTGATAAACTAACAACACACACTGTATAGATACACGGTGGGTTTTAAAAAAAGCATACACAACTAGCAATAGCTTAAATTTATGAAATCGCAAATGGCCTCGCGAACCAAAGAGCCCGAAAATTTATATTAGTTAATTAAAAGTAAATTTTTAACAATAGCTTTTATCTTAAGATAAGAGGCCTTTCCCAAACGCTCTTCTTCCCCTCCAGGCGAGACGGCTGTCTAAAGACTCACGGGTGAATCCCCTGGGAGCAGTTGGCTATAAACCCACGAATTCGGTTTAAAAACGGGTTCAAGTAAAGTAAATTTTCGGATTGCGGCATTTTTTGTCATGTTATAGCTTCTATAAAAGTAAACTTTTACATAAGTCCTGTTGGATATTTTAGCAGATTATTAAAACAAATCTAACTTCACAAAGTTTGAGATAAAGCTTTGGAAGGTCTTGTACAATAAAATGCTACTTATGCATTTTCACATATATACATACGTCTTTTGCATTTATACTTTGTTTCAGATCTTTCCCGATTAATTCCTATGCATAGAGTAAAATATTTACTTTATAGCGATGCATATTTGAGTTATACAACGATCTTTCCTAAATTTTTATCGACTTTTAAATAACTAGAAAAAGTGCGAAATTATGTACGGAAATTTAGAAATATATTTTAAAGAAAGGAATTACAATTATTAAATTTCAGTATTAGAAATTTTTGATAAAAAATAATAAAAGAATTTTTAAGTTGAAAACAATCTAAATGAAATGAAGACTTAATAGCGTTAATTTATTCGAAAAAAATTGCTGAGGTTTCAAAGTAATACGTATATTAATTTCTAACATTGAAATTTACACTTGTTTACATCAATTTATTTGTGCTGAATTATTCTGGTAATGTTTCCTAAAACTGAGAGATCGCTGAAAAATATGTAAATAGACTTTCAGAGAAAAAATATTCGTATCAACAAATCGCAAAGCGGTGTAAAATTAGAGATCACTGTATTTTAAATAAAAGTATTTTTATTATATTAAATATGAAAGAGAAAAAGGGTCTAGCTGAAAACAAAAATTAAAACGTTGTCCTGAAAACTCAGGTAAATAAATGTCTATAAAGTATAGTCTCTGATCCTGAAAGAAAATCCACCGACACATAGATCCATTGCATCGGAACGAGAAATGTCTTCTGGTACAGCAAGTAAAATCATTCATAAAGATTTGAAGTTGTAAAAAATGCTTCAAACTTTTCATCTACTTTTGACAAAAGCATACTGAGGAAAGAAAACTTTATTGTAAAAAGTCATATAACATATAGCTGCTAATAAATGGAAATTTCTAGCAATACTGGATGAGGAATGGATATATCTGAGTGACTGAATAAAGAAAGGTCCATTTTATATTGCTCAACTGACCGAAATGACAATACAAAATGGCTTCATTGATGTCTATGCCAGGATTAATTGAATCGACCAGGACGAAATGGCTTTATCGATGTACAGACCAAGAAGTTCCCACCAGGATTCAGTTTTAGTTAACAATGGTTAATGAAAACTCAAGTAAGGCTAAAGTTCATTCACTTTACCATCGGCAGAATATTACAGAGTCAATTTTTGAAGACATTGCAGCTTCATATGGTAAAGGACATGCGGACAAATCGTCTAGTCACATGTCTAAGTCAATTACTGCTTATTTTAAAAAAGTAAGAATTAGCCACTGAATAAAATGTATCCCGTTTAATTAAACACCTGCAAAATCCCCTACGTTTCCCCTATGCGTTTCCAGTTTGTTAAAATAAGCCTTAGGAAAATGACATCCAAACGGAGAGGGATAAAACTGACAAGAACTTTGTCACGTAAAAGTTTATATTCAAGCTAAAGCTATTGCCAAGATTCAAGACTATCAGATAAAAGCAAATCTTGGCAAGAAATACACCCTTTATGTCTAAGAATTAATTATCATAATCGTTTCCGTAAATTGCGAACGACTGTCTGTAACTGCCTAGTTCAGAAGAACAAGATTAAAGTAGTATTGTGGGGATCTAATTGGATTGTCTCAGCTTGGCGCAACGTGCTGTTGATGAACAAATTTAGAATTGCCTTGAGATCAGATGATAAGCGTGTAGAGGTATGAAGAGAATGACGCACGCGGAATCAGGCCCAGAATATGGAACATCACGCTTTCAGAGATGGTAGTATCGTGGTGTTGGTTGGAAGTTCAGTTAGAATATCGTACCCAACTACGCATATTTAAAGACGGACGGTCTGTTACGGCTACGCGGTATCGGATGAAGTTCTACAACCCACTGTGAGACTCTACATTTTAGCAGTTGGTCCTGATTTACTCCACATGAATATTAATGCCTGCCTCCATAAAGCCAACATCATCAATGAATACTGGAGAGTGAAGGGATCTCTCGTATAAAGTGGCTGTGGTACTTTCAGCTGAAGAAAAAAAAAGTCATAATTTTCTCAAGAATTTCTGCAAGTTTTAACTGAGGAATTACTGATTTTTAAAATCATCCATATTTACGCTGTTCAGTTAGGTAAAAAACCCTTTACGTTGCTGTTAATTCAGATTCTCATCCCAGCTATCACTGTATTCTGACTAAAGATTGTGCGAGGCAGACGCAATATCCGTCCTTGCAAAAACAGGACGCTTAATAAGCGTAGCTTAGAATATCGTACTATAGAACGAAATTGGTTATTAATACCTATAAGTGTGTATTTTGGGGCGAGATATGTTTTTCGCGAACCAGAATGTTTACTAAACTAAATAATTTATCATGTAAAATTATTAGCATATTTTGAAGCTGAGAAAAAACGGAAAACAAACTGAACATTTGCAAAATATTTATATGTAATTGCAAAAATCTTTAATACGATTTTTTTTAATTTTAAATTTCCATTTCTTTTGTTGTATGTGGCCATACTAGTGAAGAATCTTTTATTAATCAGCTAGTTTTTAAACGTTTTTGTGATAACCCATTTTTTTCTCGGATCGGATATAGTAAATCAATATTCGGTCCCTTGAAGTTCGTTATAACGATGTTTGACTACATTAAGACATTCATTTCGTTACACAAGTTACACCAAAATTCGAAATAAAAGGACACACAGTAAATGAATAAACATCATTAGAAATGAAGACATTAAGTTAGGAATTGACATTTAAGGAAGAAACAATGTTCGCAAAAGAACGATATCACTGAACTCAATTCCCTTAAAATGATGTTTTGTTTTTCACATATTTATATACTTTATATTACCCGCAATTCAATTATATACCATAATACATAGAAACGACTCGCAAATCGTTAGAAATGAAGTCACTCGGTTAAGCATCAATAGAAATGAAGACACTAAGTGAAACATCATTAGAAAAGGAGACATTGAGTTGAAAATGGCGTTAAGGAACAAATAATATTTAAAAGAAAATCTGAGCAATGCCGTTGAGTTGAACTCGCATAAAATGATTGATTAAAACTTATTATTTATTAAATGCTTATATACTCCGGATTACGTACAATTCAGTTATACACTATAATGTATAGGAGCAACTTACATAAACTTTGACATCATCTGCTATCGCCGGTGTTATTCAAAGCATTTTCTTACTTTGTATTTTTCAGTAGACTACTTTGCTTTGCGTTGATTGTTTGCGAGAGCAGTTTTCCATTGCTTCTCAATAGACAGCAAATAATAACTCTTTTAGACAAGACCTGTGGGTGATGACTGTTTTACGATGACCAAGCAGATTAAATTACGAAAGCGATCCATTGTACATTATTTACGTAATATTAACGTACATTATACCACTTATGAAAATTTATAAACACTTTGCTTACATTATACTATCAAATGAACAAAATCCTACCTTTGAGAGCAGAGAACATTCTAAAACTGGTTCAAAGAACAAATTAAGCGTCCAGTATACTATCGTTCGTTACAGTAAAAGAAAAAGAAACAGCTCAGCACATCTTTGGAAAGCGGAAATTTCATTTGATAACAAGTGCGTCCATTTCTGACGTATCTTTTATTTAAAAAAAAATTCAATTTGTTTACAGAAGCTTTTTTATTATTTACTTATTTGTTGAGTTCTCTTATCTTTAATATTTAGCCAGTTTTAGACAGTTATTGAGCTTCCTTATCTGTAATATTTAAGCAGTGCCGCCAAATGTATTCTGCACCATTCAATTGCGTCTTACTATAAATAAAAATTAAAAACTTTGAGATCAGGAGTTCTGGAGAAGTACCGAGATATATGGCATTATGTTTTCGTTATGATTTCCACAGGAATCTCTTTCGAATTAGACATTATGTGTAGAAGCACTGCCACGAGAATAAGGCTCCTTGGTTTCTTGCATTTACAATCGAGCCCGCCTGTAATGAATTTAAAGAAAACGAAATCTTGGTTCATTATAACCGGTACTCTCTATACCTAATCTGATAAGAAAGACATCTAATGCGGAAACCACATGACTTTCTTGTAAGGAATTTTAAATTATACGCACTTTTTACTGCATTTCATTTAAACTTATTTCCTCGAATTTCAAAAGAAATAGATTTCTCATTCAATTAATTCAGTTCTCACTTCGCGACAAAGCAAAAATGCATGAAACCTCAAAATATCTTTATTAAAAATTGAAAAATATAGAAATAATATAAAAAAACTAAATACAGTTAAACCAATTAAAAAAGAATTTACAATCAAAATTAAGAGTTTCTACGCAAAACCAAGCAATTCGGCTAGCGGGCAAGAAGGCAGATTTTTCTGTGCACAAAACTGAAAGTTTACTTTGGGTCTCACTCGGCAAAAAGACACCGAAGGGGCAAAACCTGACAAACTGACTTAAATCACTATTCTGCTAAGTTTCAAATGTAAACAAATATGGGCAAAAATATTAGGCTTAGCCGCAGTAAACAACTTTTGAATTGTGTATAATGTTGTGTATATATATGTTGTTTTAAACTATAACTAATGCATGCAGATTAACTAAATTTTACTATAATATAATATGTATTTTATCATTATAATATAAATATATACTCATATATTCTTGCCATGTTACCCATCTCGGCGAAATCAATATTCTTATTTTTATATGTTGGTAAATTGTGCATTTTTGCTTTCAAAAGTGGTTGAGTTATGTTGTTCTTGGATTCCGGTTGATTTTTTTGTGCCTTTAACTAATCTGCATGCAATAGTTTTAGAATTATCAACAATTTAAAAGTGAGGCTATGCCTAACGAGGAGGGACCAAAAGTGAATTTTCAATTTTATGCACCGAAAATTTGGTTTTCTAGCCCGTTGGTCGAGTGGCTTCTTTTGATGCAGAAACTTTCATTTTAATTGTAAAAACTGTTTTTAACTATATTTGCTGTGTTAGGTTATTCTATATTTTACAAATTTTAAGGAAGATGTTTTGAGATATTATGGATTTTTGCCTCGACACGAAATGACAACTGAAAAATTTGCATAATTTGATAAGCTCTACAAGGAAGTCTTCAGGTATTTTTAATCTGTCTTCAAAAGATTTGCTTATGCTCTAGTCCTGCAAGCTTCTATCGTTACCTTAAAAAAATTAATAACAGAATGATTCTTTTGAACTTGAGTGAAGTTTTCGTAAACTCTTGTTTTTTATTCGAGTGCGTGCTTTTAATGATGCCACAAGATCTTTCGATAACTCTAACGTGGGATATGTTGGGTGCGTTGTTCGATTACACAATTCAAAGAGATGAGAATTGTCTCTCATATGATGGTTTATTGCAAAGTTCTAGCAAAGCAAAAATATATGCATTTTTTGTTTGATGAAATAAATTGAACCTTTCTAACGCACTGATTTAAATAAACTGTTTGAATGAACAGTTTAGAAACATTGAACATTTTACGTATGGTGTGGTACATTGTTACGATTCTAGCAAAATTTTTGCGAGATTTTATCCTGAAAGCACAGGCGTTCAAGATGCCAGAGCAGAAGTTTATTAAACTATAACCCTTAAATTAAGATAAAACAATAATATGCTATTTACATCTATGACAAGTAGCACCTACTTCTGAATATGACCACTTTTTTTTTCGAATTTTTAAGGCTTTTATTTTTTTGCTCGAATATTTTTCCACAATTTTGCATTTGGGGGTAGTATTTTTATGTGATATTTTAAAGCTTAGATCTTAAAATTCGGTGAAATTTGTATCCTTTAGTTTTCAAGTAATCGGATGGATAGAAATATCCGATTTCTGGATTTACTTCCGTTTAACCGTTTTTAAAACTTGTTTCCTTCTTTTTCAGAGCCCTTTTCCAAATTTTCGATTGGTGTCAACAAGTGCAGGTTCTTTATATCGTTTTAAAACATGTTAAATACCGTATTTCCTCGCGTTTTTAAATCTTTACTTTCTAGCGTCAGATTTTAGGAATTCTAAAAATATACGCCTAATTTTTTTACTTCAGTGTGTTTCATAGTACGAACTCTACTAAATTTTAAAATCAATTCGCCTATGTAGTGATTTTTTTTTCTTCTTGCTAATAAAACAAGCTTTCGAAAACTATCTGCGAATGTAACGCCGAACCTTTTCCTTCTCAATGTGCGAGCAAATTTAAGAAATTCACAGCCACGCAAACCCTAATAGACATTCAATCTACTATTTCGTCCAGTCGTCTGAACACAGTTAATTTCCCTACTTAGTTATATTATGATGATTTGAGGTCTGGGGAGTAGCACAAACAACAAGAAGAAAGGGACATGGAAAGAGAAGTGAGGAAATATTGTAATGCTGACGTTTCTGAGTATTGTTAAGTTAACCAGTATTGCAAAGCAAGTATTGGTAAGTATGTTCTCGTATTGTGAAATTTCTTCTGTTCCTGGAGCCTCTTTGAAAGGGTCTAGGACTTTTCGCCTTCGCCATTTCATGGTGGCCGTTTCGCCGTTAAGACATATTTTTCCTTACATGACTGTACGTCTTGCCGTATTATACTCGTATTAAATTTATTTAGTTTAATAATTCTTTTTACCTCTTGTATAAGTAATAAAGGTTGCTTACAATATAAATAGTTGTTTACAAATATGCGATACAAAGAAATTACTCATAGTTAGTTAGAAAATTATGTCAGTAACAAAGAGAACTGGGGTTAAACCTCTGATATAACAGAAGTTATACTATCGGTTTTAAAATTATGCAGGTACAATATTTACATGATTCGTCAAGATTTATTGAAATTTTTATCGGCTAGTTCAGAGAAATCACTCGTGCAAGTAGGAAATTCATATTTTTATGAAATATGAATTAAGCAGGAAATTGACATTTTTATGAAATCTGAACTGAAAACGAAATTACTTTGGAATCTTGTCAGCACATTATTCTCTTAAAATTAATATGTCACGCGTAACGATGTATTTGTATAAAATTGTGCACAAAAATATTTTATATAAAATGTTAATTAAATTAAATTAAATTATAAAACTAAACAGAAGTATTAAACTAAATCAACTTCATATAATATGGCAAGATATAATATAGTCGTGTAAAGAAATATATGTCTTGACGGCAAAACGTCTCGACGGCGAAACGGCCACGGCGATTAGTCCCATTTCCTTTTGAAATGTAGTTTTTTTTTATAAGAAATAGTTTAGCGATAATTTACTGTAGTTTATCCATGACTACTTTTCATTTGCTGTGTTCTTACTGCAACCGCGTCTTTCTGAAATTAAATTACTTGCATAATTTTCCCCCTGCAGTTTTCGGGCGATAAAAGTCGTAAACAAGGGGTGACAGATACTCGAGGAAATACGGTAGTTGATTTTGATATTGGACTATTTATGCAAAGTTCAAGTAAATAATTTTACTTATCTTGGCTCTCTATCTTACTCTTTTATTCTTAATAGTTTTCATTAAATAAAATGCCATTTTATAAAGGGTTTTAGCCTTTAACTAAAAGGTCTCTTATTTCGAAATAAATAAATCACTGCTGCTATGGGAACTTGGAAAATTTGCATGTTTATTTTTAATCTCTCGTACTTAACCAAATCTTTCTTATCCTTATCTCTCTTTAGGCGCAAATGAGTTAAGTGCCAAATGGAATTTTAACCATCTGGTTATTTCCACAAACAAGCTTTTGCAGTTCCGCCTTTTCTTCCTATGTCTCAATCAATGACTTTACTCGGTCGTAACTTTACAGAACGTTCTCGCTCATGATTTAGTTTAGCTAACGACCAACATCCAATCAACACTTTTCGCTGATGCTACTGTTTCTTTTCATTATTTACAGTTTAATGTAATTAAACATTAACCTTTCCTACATAGTCTTTAACTATGCTTCAGTTGCATCAAAAACCGGCCTTTACAGAACAAACGGCAAAACTGTTTTCACCAAATTACATTTTTAGCCCAAATGGGCATTAGTCCCAAATGGTATATTAGTCTCCACACGGCATTTGCTTCGACATATTTATATGCGTTGTATCACTTTTCAAATTGTTGCAAAGAAATATTATCGCCCTTTATTATGTTTAAAGAAATTAAATAATGAACAATCTACCTGAATGTATGTATGTTTCTCGCATTGTGAAAAAATGACGGTTCCTAGAGCATTCAAATTTTGAATAATGTAGTCTTCCATCCGAACATGGGCAACACGATGCCCGAAATTTTAATTTGGAATTTGTTTTATTATCTATTTCATATTTTAAAAACTTTAACCATTTTTTATTAACAAATTCAGCAACTTCAAAGCGAGCAGTGGCAACACTGTACAGAATAAAACATTTTTATCTCCAGCGCGAGAGACTGCATACCGGAAATTCTAAATATAAGCTGTTTTTAAATATTTTGTGACGTTGCAGGTGAATCTAATTTTTTGCGGCGAATTTTGAGAATATGCAAATTTTTTTAGTATCGAGAACGTGATGTTTAATAAATAAAGTAAACACACAAAATGATAATACTAAAAAGATAAAAACTTTCGTAAAATGAGCTTAGTAAGAAAACTGAAAATTGATATAATGAACTCAGGTTAGGTTAGGTTATTCAGTTATGGCAAAGCACACGAGGGCTATCTGCCTAAGGGGAGGGATGCCTTCGCGGAGGACTTTCTAAGGAAAACTGTCTCGTATACACGTTACACATGGGGAAAACCACGAAAACGTCCATGCAGCCAGCCCGTTCGCGGGATTCGAACCTCGGACCGAACTACCAGTGTTCAGCGTCTTTACCGCTCGGCCGCTGGTGGGCCTATAATGAATTCAGAAAAGACTTTAAAAATAGAAAAAAAGAGATAAAAAATTATGCCAATATTTGACGTTGCATCGGGAATTCTAAGCCTATACTTATAATACTACTTTTAAAATGTTTGTATTTTGCTATTAAAATGTAAATTGCGTAAGTGCGAATATAATGTTGCTTAATAATATACCTAAAAAGACAAAAAAAAATAGGTCAGTAGCAGCGAATGCAACAGCAGACTGGTAAGCTGCGAGCTCAGCGAGAGCGTAGAAAAACTTAACAAACCCTTTTGGGCGACTGTTAAAATCTGAAATTTATGAGATTTTTCTATATTTATTATTATTATTGCTATTTGTATTTGTCAGCTCCTTACTTCAGGTACCAACCCTTACCATTCTTCCTCAAAATAAAGGTTTAAGAATGGCCTTCATATCGTTAGATAAAAACTCATAGATCGTAGAGTACACCAGTTACTTTTTAATGTAAATTAAGGAAAGTTAATGGAACTTGATAATTTTTTAAGATACAATATTCCTAATACATTTTATTTGATTAATAATAGTATTACTTAAAAGTTTTTTTGAAAGGTTAGAAAACGAGTTAGTGAGTTTTGTAGTAGTAAAGCTGAAATCTCCTCTTTTGTCATAAAGCCTTAATTCTTTTGAATTAAGAATGCATAGATTAGATAACTTACTTCTAACTGATCTGTGTTGGTCTTGTTTAATTCCAGCCATTCAGAAAAAATACTGCTGTTTTCAATCAGATTATAATTGTTAAAGTCAATATATCTGTAGGTGAAGTCAAATTTTTGTAAATCATTGTTTGGTAGTGAATGAAGAAATTTGAATTATTTAAAAAATAAAAAAATTGCACAGCTACGACGAGTTATTCGCGCCCATTGGTATACCTCTTACTTGTCGAAATAGAGTATCTTGAAATTTAACATAATTACGAAGGAGCGATTAACTGAGACAGTTTTTCTAGCTAGTACAATATTGTCTGGAAAAATTACGTATGTTCTAAAAGACTGTAATAAATTTCCTGAAGTGTATAGATTCTCGAAATCATAGCAAATGACATTTCCTATTTTGAGATTTCTTAATTACATTAAAAATAGGCATTAATAATGTATGTATATATATATATATATATTAGCAGAGTCGCAGTCGATTAAATCGCAGAGTTTGTTAGCGAATATTTCATTAAATTCGAACAAAACGTAATATAAATAAAGAGGAAATTCAAAATGTGGTCTTCAAATTGAATTAAATCATGTGAATTAAATCTTGTGCTTAAAATTTGCTGTCTCTAGTTTACGTGGAGTTAGGAACATACATACATACATACAAATTCTTCATTACTGAATAACACAGACATAACAGACTGTTGTAATGGCTTTGTGTTATTGTATTATGAGCTAAAGTCTCATAATACAATTTTTGAATTTACATAAGAATTTGTCTGTCAGTATAGGAAGATTACCAAATGTTTAAATAGAGTGCAAATATGATGTAACTTAATAAATACCTATATCATTCAAAACACGTCATCAAGGCTGTCATAAAACGGCACATTTTACAATTATATTTACATTCATTATACTGATATTTTTACGTCTTTCCAAATATATTTCAGGTGGGATGGACTCTATGGGATGGTCTTATTCCGGTTTTGGGACTGGGAATTAAGATAGTTCTGTACTGTGGTAGCTGCTACTTCAAACTGAACGGATCAAATATATGGGATATTATTGCCAAGTATAAAGTCACCACCACGTATTTGGTAACCAGCTTCACTGACAAACTGGAAAAACTTCAGGTTGTGCCAAGTAAGTTAATGTTATTCTTCGTGGAAATGAGTTTTGAGAATTTTATTATCTTTAAAAATACAGAGGCTGTTCGCACTTTTTTTAGACGATGTACATTGTATTCACAAAACTAAATTACATAAAATTCTTGTATTTTAAATATTCTATTTGACATCCCTTATTCTGAACTATGTTTCGACCCCGCAATTTCCAACATAATAATACCTTTTGAAGTGTGAGAAGAGGTATTCTATTCCATACCTCCCGAACAGCTTTCCAGAGTCCTGTTAGGGTTTTGGGACAACGTTTGGATAATGCAGTTTTTCTTATTCTAGCTTTGTCCTGATGGAGTCTCACAGATTGATGGGACTGTGGGTAAAGCGATGGTATTTCATTCAGAAACATTGGCGATAAAATATGTTCCTGATAGTATTTGGAGTTAATCTTGACATTTTTTTGCACTCTCTTTATTTTTAGCTTGCTATTATAACAAAAACAGCAACAATCATGAATCCCTTAGAAAAACTTTCTTTCGATTCTTTGAACCAAAATTTTTTTCTTCCCTTTTATGGTAATAAATAGCTCTTTTTTTTTGTTACAGTCATTTAAATACACCCATGCTTGATCTATTGTGACAATTGATTTCCATTTTTCTTTGGATAAGTGTTTCTCGTATAGAATTCTGCAGCGTGTCCTGCGTCAAACGATATGCTTTGGAAGAAGACGATGCACATTGCGTTTTTTTTCGCTTTCTTAAGATTTAAATCAACGTTTATCATTTTGTTTACAGTGTGCACCGAGCATTTTAATGATTTTACAACTGTCCTTTAACTACGGGAATTTTCTTTTAACATTAAACAACGTACCTTTGCAATAGTCAAAGACGTCCGTTTTTTCCTTGGATACTTGTTTGGAATTTTTGTCCCACTTGAGGCTCCAATTTGACGTTTTTTTTCTTTCTTGTTGGTGATATTACCTATCGAAGCTTTAGATATCACAAAACTATGACTCTCACATCGTTTTGGGATAACGGAGTATGCATATTTCTCTGCGAAAAGAGCATAAATGTAGCCTTCGAACCACTGCTTTGTTAAATTCGCCATTTTGAAGAAAACCAAAACTCTCAAGCCACAGACGATAATTTTGACTTTTAAAAACATAGTGCAATTGCAATTATTTCTTTTGCAGCAAACGATGTTTTATGACCGCTTACCAAAATCGTCTAAAAATGTGCGAACAGCCTCTGTATATGACATTTATATTTCTCTGTGGTGATATTTTTGACAGAAATGTAATTAAAATTGCCAGTACAAAGTGTCCACAAGATACCTGAATAATTTTAACAGCTTTCTGTTTGGGAATGGAGCGATTTATATCCTTTGGTAGTGGTCACGCTTTCACAAGCAAGGCTTAAAGATTTTACGGCAAATGGCCTAAGCTGCACAACCTCAACATGCGACAAAACAATCGCTGGTTGACTGTGGGAAAATGTAATTAAATCAATGTATAAACGTAAACTCCAACTGCTGCTGTTTGTTTACGGAAGAGAAATGGTCCCAAAAATCTTGTCATGCAGCATACCACACCAAGAAATCACTTTCGGAGCCCCAGATCCTCACATTATATATTTATTAAATCAGAAGAAATTGTTAGAGAATGATACATGTATAGTAAAGTCACAAAACTGACAGCACCTACATCTCAAGCTTCGTTCACACGGTGGTTTTAAAGGGGATATTTGATATTTTTTAAAACTTTAATTAATTTTTGATTAGCAAACTCATCTACTTCAAAGCGAGTAGTTTTAACACTGTATGGAATATAACAGGTTAATTTCCAGCGCGCAAGACTGTCTATCGAAAATTCTAAAGCTTTTTTGTTTTTAAATATTTTCTGATTTTGCTATGTAAGCGCTAGGAATGTTTACTATATTTAATAAATACAGTACACACGAAGCGTTAATAATAATAATAAAAAAGGATGTTTTGTAAAGTCATCTTAGTAAAAAAACTGAAGATTGATGTGATAAACTGAAATAAAACCGAGAAAAAACTGAAATAAAAAAACATAAAAATGTATGGCAACAGAGCTGCATCTGGAATTCTAAACGCATACTTCTATTAAATTTTTTGTAATTTTGTCGTTGAATTGTATGTGGCGTAAGGGCGAAAAAAATGATGCATAATAATAAAACTAAAAAGACAAAAAATGTATTAGTAGGTGTGAGTGTAACAGCAGACTCGTAGACTTCAAAGTCAGGGAAAGGTCAAAAATCTTAACAAACCCTTTTGGACGACAGTTAATGTATGAAACCTTTCAGATTCTTTTTCATTAAATTTTTCTTCAGCGCATAAAGAAAAATACATATCTTTATATGCAAATAATTATAAACTTTTTAATTTCTAACTGCAGCTTTAGAAGGGGTGGAGTTTGGAATCTGTTTCCGTTCAGAACCTTTCAGAAAAGATTTCTGGAACTTATGACAAATGTGAGGAAGACATCACGGATTACAGATTCTTATCGATCAATCTGGTTCTTACTCATTTTTATTTGTCAAAAAAAAGTTGTTCTCATATAAATGTATTTCTAAACAAAGCGATTATTCTTAGTGCAAAAATTCGTGACTCAAAGTATACATCTTTTGACAGGAGGAAATAAAAGCTAATTGAATGCGTGTCTTCGAATTTGTGAGCACGATTTCACAATTAGTTGTACATAGAATTTGTGAACTTTTTTTAGTTCAAAGGGGCTTTGTCCCTGAAGGACTATTGTTTTCGTTTTGCGATTTTGCGTCGGAAACATTAAAAGTCTGTATCACTTTTCAAACTGTTAAAAAAACATTTTTATCTGCAGCGCGTGAGACTGTGTGTAGGAAATTCTAAAGATATGCTCAGTTTAAAATTATTTTTCGATATTTTTCTTTAACTGAATTTTATGGTTTAAATGCGAAGAACATGATATTCAATAAATAAAAGTAACATACAAAATGTTTAAAAAACGCCCGTTTTGACATAATTTAAAATCTGAAACCTTTCAGATTTTCTTTTTTTTTATTTTTAATGTTAATGGAAATAATGTTGATTCAGTGTTCAAATAACTAAAATCTTGAAATTTTTGCAAACTCGTATTGGGTTCGCATAAAACGTTTTTTGAGGGTCAGGAGTTTGAGACCGTTGTTGTACTGTAGATGACTTTGTTTTTCAGTGAAATTTTAAGGTTTTAGTTTAAACTAACAAAATTTTATGTCAATTTCTCTTTCCTATGAGCTCTTATTTCAACTTCCCGTTAGAATAAGCGCGCGTTTCAGCTTTATGCTAATTTGAAGTGGAGCCAAATTTTGTATTTAAAAGGTTAGCAACGAACTTCTTGGTGTGAGAGAGCTTTTAGTCTCAGATCACTGCGGCTCTGTTCGACGTCCACCTGACTAGCTAGTATTTAAATTCTAAGCCTTAGCGCTGTTACTCTAATACTTATTGAAGTAATCGAAGTGCATTAGTATTAGCTAAATCTTGCTACGCACCATTGATAGTTTAGCATAGAGGCCAACCTCGCGTTTATAGCTAGCTCTGTCAGCAACGACTACTTAATTTCTACTCACTTTATTTTTAAATTATTTGATTGTTCAGTTTAGACCCAAGTGCGGTCATTATTTTCTGTTATCCCTTCCGAGTTGGGAAGTGGCTGTAAATAGTAGTTAATAAAAGGGTCGTTTTAAAACCCTCCTTGCATGCAGTTATTCTACCACTTCCACTCAACATAGCTGCATTCAGCTCCCTGTTCAAGATCAGGACTTTAACAACTTCACGAATATGTTCGCCAAAAGTATGCACAGAACACTCAGTCCTGACAAAATGACCTTCTTAAATGGAGCTGATATTCATTACTGATAATTATTTATGTTCTCACAATTATTTGTCACTTTCAGAAGCGATCATCTTTGAAACATGATCTTCAGGAAAGGATTTATTATACATTAATGTGGGCCATGGTTACTCCACACATTTGGATCGCGATGCTATGAAACTTAAGAAATAATTCTGTCGACGGCGATTAAAGGGAAGCACTGAAAACGAATTTGCATATGGGAAAGGATACCTGCATGCTGAAATTTCTAAAATAAACTGCGTTATACATACGAGAAAACACTTAACATAAAAAAAAAACATAAACCTGGAATCCCATGCAGAATTACCTGTCAGTCTTATCCTCTCAGCCTTTGATGATCATGAGCGTAATCTAAAAAAGAATATTTTGTTTTTCACTTATCATTTTGCCTTTGCTAAAATAACACTTTTATCTCTTTCAAGAGCCTTTGTCTAGCGTCACCGCCTGGCTTACTTCAAAACTCAAGAGGCTTTGCTATCAGACTATCTCTTTTACCCCTAATCATTTTTTAAGAATTATCAATCTTGGCTTTTGAATTAAGATATGGTGCATGAGATTATTAATTTTCCTTAAGCAAATTACAACATAACTGACGGTTCTAATGTCAATGTTCCACACTATATTTTTCTCTCTATGTATTAGCGTAGTTTATTGAGTATTTTTTCCTTTATACTTCTTTAAGAGGGAGTCTTGTGGAAATATCCATTTTTTGGATTCAGTTTCCAATAGCCAAATACCCATTCCATCCAATAATCCATTTCGAATCATCCCGGATTCATTTGGACGATGTTTTGCTTAACATCTGTAGCTGTGGACAGAATAAAGGACATTTTTTCTCCAAAACGCATTGTAAAATGGATTAAAATGAATCCAGAAGAGAAGTTTTTCTCGACATCTGTACTTATGTACGTACGAAAGCATGTATTTATCTCGCATAACTCGAAAACGAGTAGCCGTAGAATGTTGAAATTTTGTTTATGGGACTCTACAACATGCAGTTAGTTGTGCTCCTCCCTTTTATGTTGCAATCGGTCACACCAAGCATATATATATGTATATATATAATCAGTTACAGACCAAAAAGTAAGAAATTTAGAACCAAATTCACAAAGGTGCAAAGGAAATTAAATTCAAAACCAGTAAATTTCAAAATCCCCTGCAAATAAGAAAATAATCAGCCAAAAGTCAGAAGAATTAAAAAAATTTGAAATACAAAAAATACATCAGAAGAGGAATGCAAACAAATCTGATTCAACTTTATCAAGAGGAGGTAGATCAGCCTCAATTGAACCCCCTTTCCTTGAAAAACCACTACGTTTCTGTTCATCCAAAATTAGCTTATGAATTTCTCTAAATTATTTAATTATAAGAGTTCCCCAGAAAAGTTTGAATTCGAAGCAAAGTCAGTCCACCTGTAAAAAATTCCAATGTTAGATAGACCAAAAGAAATTAATTTTTTACATGGGACCGCTACAACATGTAGTTGGGCACTTCCCTTTTTGGTTACAATCTGCTGCACCAATATATATATATATATATATATATATATATATGCCCACTTTGTTACCAACTTGGTGAGCTGAGTTTTTTACTCTTATATGTTGGTAAATTGAGCATGTTTTGCTTTAAGAATGACTGAATTATGTTGTTCTCATGTCCTGGTTAAAGTTTCTATGCCTTTAGCTAATCTGCATGCAATAATTATAGAATTATCAACAGTTTAAACCTTTTAAGTGGCGCTAAGCGTAACTAAGCCGCCATTTACATTTAAAATTCTTACAAGGATAGTTAATTAAATCATTTGGTGTACCAATTTCAGTGTCTTGTAGCTCAGTAGGACCAAAAATTAACTTTCACTTCTGTGCACCGAAAACTCTTTCCAGTTCTGCCACCTAAAATTCCACAGCAAAATTACAAAACTCTTAAAAACAGAAAATCTTTAGATTTCTCGGTATAATGCTAATTGTAGCAATTTGTCCTTTTCCCTTTTCAAATAACTAGCTTCTGGCACGGAAGCCGCTTCAGACAGTTACTGTAAAAACGAAAATAATATAATATGCTTTTAAATAAATCCCGTATCGTCATTTCACGGATGCAGCTGATAATTAATAAAAGAGATAAACAAACTACTTAAATCACTTAGTTTGTTAATCGATAATTGGCAGTTACAATTTAAAAGGAAAATTAAATATCTTGTGCTTCGCAAAATGGAAACAAAGTGGCGTTTGAAAATTAAATATATTTTATTTCACATAGCTTTAGAAGTTTTATAAAAAAGCGGAAATTAAAGCAGCTTTCAGAATAATGCAGAGTGATAACACTGGCAACAATATTCTTTTATTTTTGTTGCTTTATGTATATATATATTTTTTACATTTGCTATATTCTTTTTTAAAAAATAAAACATGGCGTTAAAACTTTGGTGGCAACATTTGACAAGTGATACAGACTCAAAATTAATACGACCAAAAGCGAGAGGTATGAGAATAATAGGAACTCTTATGCTAAATAATAACAATTATAAAATCTGAAAGTTTTTAGATGTTAACTGTCGCTCAAAAGCGTTTCTTAAGGGGTTTTTTACCCTCTCCGTGGCTCGCATTTTGCCAGTTTGCTGTTACGCTCACTCATACTGAACTTTTTTCTCTCTATGAACTGCATAAAAGCATTTTTTCTCTTTTTAGCTTTAATATCAAGCATCATTTTCTTCGCCCATACATCGTATAGAGTTCAACGGTAAAATTACAAAAATTTTAAGAGTAGCCTAGCAGTATATGATCAGAATTCCCGATGCAGCATTAAGCGTTGGCACACATTTTTCTGTCCCCCCAGTCTTTTCTCAGTTCATCAAATCAATGTTCAGTTTTCTTACTAAGATGGTTTTACAAGCACTTTTTGTATTTTTATTATTAACTTTTCCTGTGTTTATTTTATTTATTAAATATCACGTCCTTGGCGTTTACGCCATGTAACATTAAATTCAATTGCAAAATTACAAAATATTTCAAAACAGCAAATCTTTAGAATTTCCGACGCACAGTCTCGCGCGTTGGAGATAAAAATGTTTTTTCCCGCATAGTGTTGCCACTACTCGCTTTGAAATCGCTGAGTTTGTTAACCAAAAATTCGTTAAAGTTTTGCAAAATATGAAGCAGATAATAAAACAAATTCCAAATTTCAAATTCGATGTTCCAGGTGCTCATGTTCGGGTGGAGGACTACGTTATTCAAAACTGGATGGCTCTAGGTACCATTTTTTAACAGTGCGAGAAACATGGATAAATTCAAGCAGATTCTACATTATTTAATTCCTTTAAATGTAATACTCTGCGATAATATTTAGTGGCTACAATATGAAAAGTTATACGCCCTTTGTAATGATTTGACGCAAAATGCCAAAACGAAATTAATAGCCCTTCTGAGCTAATGCCCTGGGCTAAAAAAAGTGCAATTTCCTCAAAACATTAAGATACTGTTAAGCTTGTAGAGGCATTCGGTTCTTTGAGCAGGAGACATGAAAAATGAGCAACGCCTTCGCCGGGAATCGAACCACGGACCTCTCGGTTACACGTCGAGCATGCAGACCACTACACCACGAAGGCATGCGAAGAAAGCGGGAGAAATACCTTATAAGCTCAGTAAGGGTAAATTGTGTTAAAATCCTGAATATTCCTATAAAGAATGTTCAATTTACTATTTTCCTGCATTCTGGCTGCCACGAATGCCTAATTAACCTATCGCTTAGTTAATAAAGAAACATTCTGAGTTCAAAATGGGATTTTTTTTCATTCATGTGTGATACATTATGCCTTAATATTAACAAGTATATACTCTCAATTTCATAATAAATATTTTTTTTAATTTCATAATGCACTCAATATTTCAACTTAATTTTCATAATATTCAAGTTTATTATATTATTATTCTTTATATTTTAATTTGTGTTTTACAAATTCTTTAATGCTGTTATTAATCAGTATTTTTCTTTTACCATAGGTCCAAATTCAAACTTAGAAAATTTTAGGACTTTAATGATGTGTGGATGTCCTGTCAAAATTCATAATTTTCAATACATTCACAACATGGTTAAGAAAGATCTATTCATTGGTAGTCAGTACGGTAAGTCGGATCGTGTATTAACTATTCAGGTATCTACGTTAGTTTAACATAAAAGTTTCATCTCATAATTACAAAAGAAAGAAAATCGTTTCGTCTATTTTGAATTTTAATTTTCCATTCATCGGTTACTCCAGTCTAAACTTAAAATATTGCTTGAGATTTAATAATTTTTATTCCTTGATTATTTAGAAAAATAGCAAAACCCCGTTTATCTAAACAATTGAATAATGCTTTAGATTAAAATGACTAACCAACGTACTTTTCTCTTGTCCAACGTGCAGTCCATTATTCGCCATTTTTTCAATTCGCATTTATGAATCATATTAACCAAGATCTCAGCTCAGTGCCAACAATGTAAGTAATACCTAAGGTAACAATAAATGATAACTTAAATAAACAATAATTAAAGTAGACAATTCATGACAGTTCGCAGAGTGAAATTCAAATAATAAGGTTAAAAACATGCTATTGATTGTATTATTGAAATCTTAAATTTCACTGTTTTAAATAAATAAAAATACTATATAAAATAATATATAATAAATCTATCTCTTTTTTTCTAAAATGAAAATTTTAAAACTATGGATTCCATTTTAAATTACTTTAGAAATCATTGCCATCCACAGCTTAAAAACAAAGAACAGTTAAAATAAACACTTTGCTATTTTCTAGTGTTTCCAAATACAGAGTTAGCATTTTTGTGCCTTAACAAGTAGTATAATTTTTGTAAATAAATATCAGAAGAACAAAAGAAAATATAAATAAAAAAATTTTTTTAAAAATCTGAGATTTCAGATTTTAAATTACGTCCAGAGGCGCGTTTTTTTAACGTTTCGTGTGCTACCTTTTTTTTATTAAATATCATGTACTACGTACTCAAACCATAAAATTCAGTTCAAAATCAATATCGCAAAATCATTTTAAAATGAACATATCTTTAGAATTTCCGTAAGTCTCGTGCGCTGGAGATAAAAATGTTTTTTTTTACGTACAGTGTTGCCATTGCTCACTTTGAAATCATTTAGTTTGTTAATCAGAAATTCGTTGAAATGTTACAAAACATAAAATCGATAATAAAGCAAATTTCAAATTCAAAATTAGGGCTTCCAGATGCCCATATTCGCAGTAGGATTACGTCATTCAAAATTCGATGGCTATTAAAATTTAGCAGAGCGATAACATTTAGTGGCAACAATTTGAAAAGTGAAACGGGCATTCAGAGTGAATCGACGCAAAATCGCAAAACGAAAGTAATAGTCCTTCGGGACTAAATCCCTTTGGACTAATAATATATAATATATAAAATAAATCTATCTCTTTTTTTTTCCAAAATGAAAATTTTAAAACTAAGGATTCCATTTTAAATTACTTTAGAAATCGTTGCCATCCACGGCTCAAAAACAAAGAACAGTTAAAATAAACATTTTGCTATTTTCTAGTGTTTCCAAATACGGAGTTAGCATTTTTGTGCCTTAACAAGCCGTATAAATTTTGTAAATAAATATATTAGAAGAGCAAAAGAAAATATAAATAAATAATAAAAATAAAAGTTAGAAATAATTGAAACCTATTTTACAACTCCAAGTAGTAACAATTTTTATAGGGGGAAATATCGGGAGCAAATCTTTGTGTCTTCACAATGCAGATACTTCCATTAATTTATGTCCAAAATATAAATAGTTCCCGACGTAATTTTACGCGGTCTATGAATACATTTCCCATGAACTAATTAGAGTAATTATGGTATTAATTACGTCAAAACTTTGAAGAAACGTTGAAGATTTTAATCATATGAGTTCAGTCTTGCAACATTTTCATTACCATTAAAAGAACATAGCACAGAAAATCTAGAAATGGAGTTTAATTTACAGTGTGATATATATCTTATTCAAACATTTGAAGATGAAATATTATTAACTTTGTTCTTACTTGTCAATAGCTAAATGCCCGCAGCTATGAATTTTTGTAATAAGAATAATCACTTTTTGTGAGAACAGCTTTTTCCCCGCCATTTAAAATTAATAGACTAAAAAACGAACCAAACGCATCGATGATCATCTACAAAAGTTAGTAAATAAAATTCGAAATTTAACTAAAATAAACCTCTGAATTTAGTTTAAAAATATTCAGCCCTCGGCATGCTTTCAGATCGTGTTAGAAATCCGATCTCTTCATCACTCAAAATCATCGACTTGCGAAAAATACAACATTATATTTTGACGTAATTGTTAGCAATAATATGGCAGTTCAAAAAAATCGAACGACTTCTAAAAATTGGCAGAATTCAAGAAGCTACATCAGATATTCCAAAATATCTTAATTCGAAAGATTGTTATTCATTCCATCCGACAAAGAAACAAATAAAAACCTACTAAAATTAATTTGATTGTTAAAAAAAAAGATTTGTTAGAAAAATTCAGCAATAAACATAAAAGCAACTGTGATAAAATTTGAAAAATTCGTGTGCAATATTGCAGTTTCATTGCACATAAGTATGCGAGAAAAATTTCAACAAAATTCAATCAGTATAAGAGTATCAGAAATTAATTTTAAGATTTCATCCAAATAAACAATTAGATTAGGTAAAATAAAATATTAAAACCTTGCATTTTCATCATTTTCAGTGAATGTAGTATAATTAATTTATCTCGAATTTCCCAGGAAAATGTTTGTATTACTTATATCTTCATTTTTGAGCAAAATGTTAAATGTATTGGACTTACTAAATATTCTAGCTGAAGACAAAATAAAAAGTAAAATAAAAATTTATAATAATTCTTCAAATTTTCTGAAAGCTTATAGTGCTCTAATTATGTAGAAATATAAGTTCTTCTGAAAGTTTTAGACCTGTTATACCTCCTCTGACAAACGAGGTGTAGCTTCATCTAAAATACTACGAAAAAGACTCAACAAGATTTTAAACAAACTTTTCATTTTAAATCTTTAAATTGAAAGAAAGTATAATTTGCGCGTACGCTCTGTGTAAAGAAAAGAGGGGATAGTTTTTTACCTTCCTGTCTACTGAGACAATTCATAAAATTTAATTTGTGATTTTCATGTCTCGAAAGCATGACTTAGGATATATACTAGATTTATGTATAGTATTGTTTAATAGCTATTTTGATGCAAAATAGGATTTTTTTCTGAAATGACACACCAATTTTGTTTTTCATATTTCAATTCTACTGCTTAAATTATGCCTAAATATTAAATCTTACGAGATGTGAGGAGAAACGTATCGACGCACATTTTTTCGTTTTCGCAAAGAATATTTAGTGGACGAAATTTTTAATTTATGATAACCTATTTTCCTTTCCTTTTTGTTGTGCACGAACGAAAAAAAGGCGCCTCGTTCATTCTTTCAAATAATTTGAACAAAATACGCAAACCACATTTGGCGTTATTATCACTCATAACAAATGTGCCAAATTTCAGAACGCGCCTATATAGAAATTGTCGTATACCTTGTAAAATTTGGAATAAAAAACTCTAATTTTTTTGCATGTATCCCTAGAAATACGTATATTTTAAGGTGGTGGTCAAACTTTTATAAGTTATAATTAAACTTTTTCTTAAAATTTATAAAAATTACTAATAGGTTGTAAAAGTAACTCAGAAAATATGTGCGAATTTTATTTGAATTGAGTCTAAATTTCGAACTGTGAAAGAAGGAACGAAATAATAAAAAATATATACCAAGTTCAATTAACATTGGGAAGCTGAAATTTTGAGAGCTAATTTTTTAAAACCTACTCGTACTATTTTTATATCTACCAATTGGTGCGGCACTTTGGCATAAGTTGAGTCTCAGAATCGAAATAGGAAAAAAAATTGGCATACCATTTCAGAAAAAGTCCGATTTTGTCTCAGAATACTTATGTTAAAAAATAGCTGTAAGTAAATCTAGTATATATCATAAATTACGCTTTCGGAGCGTGAAAACCACAAGTTAAATTTCGTCAATCTGCTCAGTAGAACAGGAGATATTGAAATGTTCCAATTTTTTTGTGTAGAGCGTAGGAACGAAGTCCGCCAAGATATTTAAAACAACATTAGTGAAAATTTGAACTGAACAATAATGTAATTGAAGGCTACACAAATTACTTTGGTTCATTATTTTAATGGCACGTTTTGTGGTTAATCTGGTAAATGGCTAAAGGCCGGATATTAGCTAGCAATCTTGTGCGATCAACCGTAAACTGCCAGAGACGCTGTCAATAGTTCTAAAACTGAAATATTCAAAGCCCTCGACATAAAT
>KK120195.1:82289-102419 GCA_000611955.2 Stegodyphus mimosarum
GACTACCGAAAAGAAATTGTAGTAATGTTTTAAATCATAATAATTGGGGTTAATTAACAAAACGTAGTCCATAAGTTAGCAGTTTCATTATTAAATCAATTCAAATTTTACATAAATAAATTTTAAAACCATTTTAAATATTATTTTGCAATAAAATTTCATTTTTGCTAAAGATCAGATAAAATTTTCAATTATTATAACAAATTAAAATAGAAATTTTTATTTAAAAATGTAATCAAATGAATGAAAAAATAGAAAATAAGAATCAGAAGTTGGAGAAATGAAATAATAGCTCACGATGCAACATTTTTTATGCTTCTGTCAAAGATAATTTAATAGCGGTGACTTATTTAATCGTGCTTTGAAGTTTTTATTTAATAACCCGATCTAAGCTGTTTTCTTGATTCCTCTTACCGAAAAGGAATTATAATCTCTTTCTCACGTTTTTCACAGGAGCAACTGAAGCTTTTGCATGTTTCTCTGGATTCGATTTAAACATGCCATATTACGCTGGAGAAATTCAGGCTTTCGGTCTTGGTATGGACGTTCGCTGTGTAGATAAAAACGGTAAGTTTTATTCGTATTTAGCTGTCTAGAGAAAAACTCAATAAGAATAATTTAAAGCTTCTTTCTGAGTAAGAAACGAATTTTCTTACACAATACAGAGTAATTTATGCACACGTTTGGTACCATAGAGCGTGTTTACGCAATTTTAGCATGACTTAGGCCCCATTTAATTAATACTTAAAATGTAAAACGTTTATTTTTAAATGTTCCATTTGATAGTCTTTTTCCTGGACTATAAGTCTGCATCGCGATGTCCATGATAAAAAGGCCTTTCGCAAAATTTCCAGCCATAATGATTTCCATTCCTCTTCCACTACTTTGCTGAATGAGTCCATCGTGGTGATTTTGCGCTTAGAGAGAGCTTTTTCAGGACGTCAAAGGCATAATACTCATAGAAAAATCGTCAGGTGATTACGAAGGAATACATTGGAAAGGAATATATGAAATACCTTTATCAGTTTTCATTTTTTCAAGGAATGCAGTGGTACTTTTCGAAATGCAACATGTTTCTTGAGGAAACTTCCCTCTCAAAGTCATGGGGTAAAAAAGGAATTTCTTCTGTAAATATCAGATTTGAAACTTTCTCTTGATGGTACGTTTAGTTTATTTTAACATTTTTTTCCTTATTTTTAATTTCCCACAGTAAGAGAATCTTGCGACAATCACAAAATCCTTTCGGAAACGTTCTTTGTATCGATGAAAGCAGGTTTGTACATTTTTTCTCTTCGTTTATGATGCCTCTTGTTTTGAATGATTGAACTTTGGAAACATTAGAAACAGTACGTACATTTTACTGGTATTCGTTTTGAGTCTTCTTTTCATGTAGAAGACGGTTTCCACTGGCGAACAGACTTCTTTCCATTGAGTGTTTTTCTCTTCACGATTAATAATGTTCCTAATTTGCACTCATAAATTTTATGAAAATGAAATGCCTTTTATAGTATTTTTAATTATAGAATAGAAATATTTCTGTTCGGAAAGCGCAAAAACATACCCTTTAATCTACGACCTATTTTCATGCAAAGAAGAATAAACTTAAAATAGCTCTTTTGGCGGCATCTGATTTCATATAGGCAATCAGAAACAAAAATACAACCATCAGCAAGTGAACATGAACCATTTTGAACCGTTACACCAGGCGCGTTTCCCGCAAAGACTGTCGGCATTTTCATTTTGTAAGTTTTCCGATGTACTGATGGAGTAAGTGTGAACCCGATTTATTGACAGTATAGATATTCGCTGTGTTATAAAGGACGGATATGCCAAGAATTTAATTTGTAACACTAGAAAAATCTCTTTATTTAAATTTACTTAAAATTTATTTTTTACTTGAAAAAAACTTTATTTTTCCATTTAAATTATCTTATCACTTTTTGTTAAGGAATACGGAATCACTAAAGGGCAGAATCGTCATCTTTCCATCCTGTATTAATCCACTTTCTAAAAATTGAAATATATCTCAGAAATCATAAACTTCTCTTAGACTTGAAGCGAACTAAGAATATTTTGCTGTAAGCATCTTCGGTTAGGTTTGGTTTATTAAGATTACGGCAAAACACACTACGGGCATCTGCCTAAGGGGATGGATACCTTCCGTGGAGGACTTTCTAAGTTAAGCATGTTAGGCTCTCAGTTTCGTATTTGCATTAAAATTCAGAAAGAGGTAACTTCAATACATTTAATCTGAAAAATGGCACTATCTAATTCTTCGCTAACACACACTGTAAAGTAATATAAAAATCCTTTAACGCTTCTTTAATCAGTTCGAACTCTAAAGCTTACATTGACTATAAAATAGTTGACTTCAGAGTCTCAGACTAATTAAAGAGACTAATCTTTAGATTTGGGTTGACTGAAGAGGCAACTGAGTGGTCTGGTAAGCGAAGATTTAGAATTGCTCAATTCTGGCTGTAACTCAACTGTAATGCATTTGTCCTCAAGTTGAGTTACAGTTATGCAATTACATACATAGTGGGTATTCTTTCCATTTCGTTTAAACCATTTTTATAAACTTTTGCAAAGCGCTTTTTGGGGTTTTGAATTTAGAAGGTATAGAAAAAATGTGAGAAATTCAGAATATAACAAAGAAAGGCTCCTAACTTAGTTTTTACGTTTAGCTTCCCTTGCTTCTTAAAATTTTATAGTGTAGAATTTACTCTTTTTTTTTAATTTCAGGACGTGATGTTGTCGGCGAGAGGGGCGAAATTGTTATAGGTACTCCTAATCCATCCTTTCCAATTTATTTGTGGAAAGATATCGACAACAAAATAATGAACGCCACCTATTTTAGTAGATATCCAGGTAAGATATTGTAACCATTTCAGTAAAATAGTTACTATCAATTTAAATTTGAAACACTTAAACCAAAGTGAAACGGGTTGTAAGTCATATTAATTTGAATGCAGAAAACATTTCTTTTTTCCAGGAGTCTGGTGGCAGGGTGATGAAGGATGGATTAATCCAGCTACGAAAGGACTTATAGTCTGTGGAAGAAGGTGAGCATACGTTTAAAAGAGCATTCATACGATGGTCTAGTAATTATTATTCTCAAATTTCTAAGGCTGACAGCCATTAAGTATTTTCACACTTGTAGGCCCTAGCCAGTGAGGGAAGGTAAAATTATGCATGCGTTTTCCGCAATTAAATCTTCAACTGAATATCAATTTCTATTTGCTTCGCTATGATTCGTCGATTTTTGTACCAAGCTGGCATAACGTTGAACAGCGAGAACATTTAGACGAAGTCCTTACACCAGTTTTACTGAAAAAGAAAAGTCTGGTTGCTCAGCAACGAAATTAGACTCTAGTGACTGTAAAGCCAAAGAATATGAATGGGAGAAGCTCTCGTAGACATAATGTAAACCAACCTGACTCCCCTCAGGCGACTTTCGAATCGAAGCTATTATGCGGTATTTAAAATTTCTATATTTAGATAATTTAAAATATTTTTAATATATATTTAGATAAGATCTATTATTTAAGAACAGCCTTGAGTACCATACAGGTTACAATACAACTTTCCTCATTTCCGCTCCCAGTTTTGAGACAGCGCACCCCTGGGGGACGGGACAGAGGATCTTCTACCCCTCTTCCTCTACAACAACTTTTCCAGAGAATTACCGCCTATTTAGAGCACCCCATGCTACACAAACACTATACATTTACTAAAACCCGTCCCTTCTCCGAAATTCGAACCCGGGACCTTCGGTACGACAGTAAGACATACTATCCCGGTTGGGAAGCTTTTAATGATATAGAGTCCAGTTTATGTTACTTGAGCACCATAAAAACATTAGTTACGTTACCAAAAACGAATGTGAGTAGCGCTCAAGAAAATCTATATATAAAGTTATCTTATTATTGCAATATAAATCTTATTCAAAGATTTGATGCTACAAATTCGATAAGCTTTTTCTCGATTTGCCAAAAGGTAAATATTCGAAGTTGTTGCACTACCGAATAATCGCGTTGCTTGAAAGTACTTATGGGCAGTTTGTTTCCTCTAATCTCCAGTAGTAGAGAATTAATAAAGCTAAAAAAAGAACTCGACTGAAGATGAGCATCTTCTATTCGTAATGAAGATATTTTCAACTAGTTTTTCTCGATGGATACAAACTTTACCAAAGTCGAAACGCTATGAGATGTTGCAGCTGAGAACTGTAGTAGGAAAAAGGGAACTTTATAGTCATTTACATAGAAAATGCATATTTTTTCTTTGTGTCATACAAAAATGTAACAAGTAAAAAAGACAAGAGGTTGTCATTATTTATTTTCAAGTTTTGTTGCTCTTGGAAAGATTTCACAACTTGTTTACTTTTAGTTTAAGATAAAAGTTAAGTTAGTTAGCAATTTATTCGAGAATTTAGAATCATTTGAGATAAATGTCAGTCTGAAAATTTAATATTTAGGTTTCAAAATGTTTAAATTACAAAGTGCAAATAACAGAAATTTCTTACAGGTACCAATCTTTAGCTTTCACACAAAAATAAATAAAAATTTAATTTCTTCGTTACATCATTACTATTACTGTTTATGTATGTTTTCGCAAATTTGTAATAAAACCATTTTAATTTAGTTAAAAAATTTTGAAAAATTTTAAAATAGAGAATCAGTCCAACTTTAAAGTTGTAAGGTTTTAGTTAACCTAACAAAGTTTTATTTTAATTTGCCCTTTTTCTATCTCTTCTCATTCCAACTTCCCGTTAGAATAAGCGCGCGTTTCAGCTTTATGCTAATTGAAGTGGAGCCAAGTTCTACTTAAGCAAGCAGTACTTAAGCCCCTCATTGTGAGAGAGCTTTTAGTCTCAGATTACTGTTACTCTGTTCGACGTTCGCCTGACCAGCTAGTATTTAAATTCTAAGCCGTTGCGCTGTTACGTTATTACTTATTGAAGTAATTCTAAGTCCGTCTTTATTAGTTAAATCTTGCTATGCACCATTTAGTTTAGAAGCCAACCTCGCTTTACAGCTCTGTGAGCAACGACTATTTAATTTCTATTTAGCTTTAGTTTAAATTAATTTGATTGTCATTTTAGACCCAAGTGCGGTCTTTATTTTCTGTATCCCTCCCGAGTTGGGAAGTGGCTGTAAATAATTGTGGTTTAATAAAAGAGGATTTTAAATCCCTCTGAAGTGCAATTCTTCTACCACAGTATTATACTAGAGAACATAGCTGCATTTAGCTCCCTGTTCAAGATCAGGACTCAAAGCTGTCACGAAGATGTTTTACAAGAATATGCACCGAACACTCAGTCCTGACAAAGTTATAAGACTAAACGAAGGTGATACAATAAATAATATTAACTAAAGATTAAAGGAAGGTGGATCTATTATTTGGACTTTTATTTTCCAGCATTACTCAAACTTTTCGCAACAAAGCGTAGGTAGTCATGTCAACAAAATAAATCAACTCATGAAATGACTAAAAAAACTCTATTAGTGTTTCGTGTACAAACATGGCTAAACATTCATCAGCATCGATTAGCAGCGTGAGTCCACTCCACGCACATTTTTTTTCTCTTCGCGTTTTCTAATATAAGACAAGGATTAATTTGCTCAGACAATTTTATTTTTCTACTGTTGGTTTTCGTGATAGTGAAATTGTAATAACATCTGCGATTAAATTTCAAATTTATGCTTTTATTTTTAGTGATGACGCTCTGATACAAAATGGAGAAAGATTCGGGGCTGCGGATGTGTATTTTGCTAGTAAGTAAATAGTTCTTTTTCTTTTTGTCCCGTAATTCCTCGATTCATATGCACGTATTGAAAATATCAGAAAATTAAACTGTGGCAGTAGTAGCCCAGATGGTATAGTGACTAGGGAAGCCTACTGCGGTACCGAAGGGTCCGGATTCGAATCCCGGAGAAGACATGGATGTTTGTAAGCATGGCTATATTTTTTGTAAGTACTTTAACAGTAAGTTTTAAAAAAAGGTTAAGGAACAAAGGAAATGATTTGGATCACTATAGTGGTAAAAAAAAGGATTGACGGAAAGGATCAAGTTGCCATGCATATACGGGACTTTGCTACTGCACACCGTATGCCGAGAATAAAAGTATCTGCGGTTGCCAAAACCAAGGACGTTATTAAATGAGCTAATATCACGAAGGGTGTTAAATCTTCTTTCAGAGAAAGATCAGAGACGTTAAAGAACGTTAAGTCATAGCTTTGGATCTCGATAACAGGAAAATATTTACGTACAGTTGTAAGGTTTTAGTTAAACTAACAAAGTTTTATTTTAATTTAAATCTTTCTATCTCTTCTCATGTTTCAACTTCCCGTCAGAAGAAGCGCGCGTTTTCAGCTTATGCTAATTTGAAGTAGAGCCAAGTACTATTTAAACCAGTGGTAGAAACCTCTTAGTGTGAGACAGCTTTTAGTCTCAGATCGCGGTCATTCTATTCGACGTTCGCCTGACCAGCTAGCAGTTAAATTCTAAGCCATAGTGCTTGCTACGTGATTGCTTATTGAAGTAAATCCAAGTGCGCTAGCATTAGTAATTCTTGCTACGCACCATTTAGTTAGAGGCCAACTCCGCGTAGAGCTCTGTGAGCAAAGATTAATTTAATTTCTATTTAGCTTTAGTTTAAATTTATCTGATTGTTCATTTAGACCCAAGTGTGGGCTTTTACTTTCTGTATCCCTCCCGAGTTGGGAAGTGATTTGTAAATAAGATTGCTTTAATAAAAGAGGATTTTAAATCCCTTTCAAGTGCAGTTATTCTACCACTTAAGCACAGTATCTACAACCAGAACATAGCTGCATTCAACTCCCAGTTCCAGATCAGGACTTAGAGACTTTTCAGCTGTTCACGAAGATGTTTGCCAAGAATATGCACAGAACACTCAGTCCTGACACAGTATTTCATTTATGTACGGTATATATTTCGTATTTTTAATATTAAGCAGTGATATAATAATAATAACAATAGGATTTTTTTTAAAGAAAGGATTAATTTTCCTCTTCATTTCTCACTGGAAACGTTCATTAGAATACATACACTGCGAAAAAAAAAGGACAGTTCTATATTTTCCGTTCTACTGGGCCGATTGCCAAAATTCAAATTGCGTTTTTAATGTCTCGAAAGCCCGGTTTAGGACATGTATTAGTTTTATACATACCATTGTTTTAACATAGGCATTTTGACACAAAATCGGACGTTTTCTGAAGTCGCATGCCAATTGTTTTCCATTTTTCGATTTTACGACTCAAATTATGCCAAACTACCAAGTTTTGTAAAAATCGCAAGAGTAATTTTTAAAAAATTAGGTCTAAAAGTTTATCTTCTAGATTTTAATTCAATTTGATATATATTTATTAATACCTCTTTTTTTGTTAAACTTACTTGCTTCCTTCTTTCACATTTCGAAATTTAGGTTCATTCCAAATAAAATTCGAGCATTTTTTTATTTACTTTTTAAATTTATATTTTTAATTTTTATAAATTTTTAGAAAAACATTTTGAGTTATAATCTATAAAATTTTTATCATAATCTTAAAATAGATGTATTTCTAAGCATACCGGCAAAAAATTTTAGTTTTTTATTCAAAATTTCCTAAGATATACGTGAATTTATATATTTGCGCGCGTTGAAATTTGGCATATTTCTTAAAAGCGATAAAAATAGAAATGCGGTTTACGCACTTTGTTAAAATTATTTGAATGTATGAACGACAACTTTGTTTCCGCTCGTCTGCAATGAAAAAAAAGAAAAGGAAAATAGGTTGCTATAGATTAAGAAGTTCTCCAAGTAAATTATTCTTGGCGAAAACTGAAAAAAATACACTAAGATAAATTTTTGAATAGCTCCGTAAATTTCACACCAAAGAAAACAAGCAAAAAACAAAATTTAACATTTTTTACAAAATTTCATATTTATGTATAATTTGAGTAGTAGAATCGAAATATCGAAAAAAACTGGCATGTCATTTCAAAAAAAGTCCGATTTTGTGTCAAAATACCTATGTTAGAATGATGCTATATATAAATCTAATATACATCCTAAGTCGCGCTTTACCACCACCGAAATATTAGAATTCTCTTAAATTTAAAATCTGATGTAAATTTTACAATGAGTTTTAACAAATTAACAAACTCAAATCACTGTTTTAAGTAAAGAATTTAAGAAAACACCGCCTGCAATATCTTTTTGATTCTGGCTCGTTTTGTACAAAAATTATATTGTTGCAAAATGCCCAACTGCGGTGAAATACCTTATCCGCAAAGCGGGTTAGGGGTGACAGAAAGTGGCAGGGAAATGCGGGGTTGCCAGATTTGGCGACAAAATTGGCGATATGCCATAGACCGAGCGAGAAAGTTCTACAACGCATTCTTAGCTGTTTTCTCGGGAATAAAATCGAAAGTATGTTAAAACTATATATACCCTCTCTGAGAAGTACTGTCATGGGATCAGACATTAGCTTAGCGATCGATCGTGTCGGGAGCTGTACTTTAGTGCTTTTCCTTGAAGCTGTCTTCACCGTTATAATCTGAAGGCTGTATTGCTGATCGTTTCAGTAGTTTTTCGACGACTGTAAAGGTGTCTTTGGAACTGTCCTGTGTAGTATTGGCGAATAAATTGCGTTTTGGTTTTTCATCAAGTGTATCATCAGTTACTCTAAACCCACTACCCGTACAACGCAACATTATTTTCAATTAACTGTTTACAATTTAAACAAATTATATTAATTTGTTCTTTTCTTTTAAAAATAATTGATAAATCAGAAGCATTTAATTATGCATGTATTTGAAGAATTTGTATCAGTTCATTCGCTGTAAGATCTTATGTATATATACATAAATCATTTTTAATATATCACAAATTGAAATTAAGCAAAACATAATCAACCTTCGTTTGTGCTAGATTGGGAACAATATTCCCTGAGTTTCGAGGAGGATCAGAAGCAGGTGCTTTTTTAACGGGAGGAAAAAAAAGAATTGCCATTATTTATACAGATACTTTTTGCTTCTGCGGGATCTTTGCCTTTTCTCTGTGGAAATTCACAGAATTTTATTCAAACTTACGCTAAACTTTATTTGACTTTTTGACTTCTTTTGAATTTTACGTTGGTATGTTTCTCTCCCATATCATAAATTATTTTAATTTCTTCACTGTCCATAACACCTTTTTCTTGCTGCGTACGTAATATCATGTAGAAGTCGTTAAATTTTCGGAATGTCCGAATCCATGGCAACCAATGCACATAAACTTACTTCATGCAACCAAGCTCATAAAAATTTAGTCAAACAAATGTCACCATTTTTATATGCATTCTTTTTGTTGTAGTCCGAGTTTCAATGCTTTTTATGTATAAATCTGATATATTTTGCCTTTAACTCAATTTTAAATGAGCGCTTGTAGAATTCGCCAGCAATATCAGAAACTGCGGTAAAAGTTCTGCAGGAATACAGCATTTTGCAGCAAAAGCGCTAAAGGGAAAAATGAGATAGGTTTGGTGTTTGAGCAATTCTATGATATTTTTCAAACGAAAACAGATCGCTGTGTATATGGGGAGAAGAATAACTCTAAAGATTAAGAAAACAAGATGGATTTAGGGATGAAGGTTTTTTATTTACTTTAAATGTATCATATAATCTTTATTTAATAATAAAAATTTATATTTTTAAATTTTAAAATGCTTTTCTTATGTTGATAATGTTTGTCGCCTTACGAAAAATATCGATAATTTGGAAATATTTTTTAAAAAAAGTCGCGAAAATCTTGAGTTTGGATAAGTAACTTTCACCTTTTCATCTGTAAAAGACCGCTAAATTGTGTTAAGGTGGTTGCGTTAATACGTAAGTATATTTTATTTTTGGGCATTTTTTATTGTATGATAAATTTTTGAATAAAGTGTCCTTTTTATTTACTCCAATATTTTTAATAATTATTTCTGAGGGAAAATTCTCTGATAAACTGCCACTAAATTGTTTTAATTTTAAATTTTACTGAATTACCGATTACTGAAATATTTGCTAAATTTAAAATCTTTAATCTGCATCAAGTTATTGCTCTGATATATGAAGCTGCAAAATGATTTATGATATTTAAATTACAAAATTTGTTTTCTTGAAAATAATCACTTGATTATTTATTTACAGTCCACAATATCCAGGAAATTATGGACTACATCTGCGTGAACCAAAGTAGAAAAGATGGACAATGCAGAGCTGTTCTGTTCGTTAAGTTGAAAGAAGGTTACAAATTCACACTCGAACTCCAAGAAAAAATTGCCAGTACCATCAGCAGAGAATTATGGCAAGACTGTGTTCCTGAAGCCATTTTGGAAGTGCCAGATATTCCTGTGAGTCATAATAAATATCTGTCTCAGAACGTACACTGTTATCCATTCCTCGATTCTCTAAATAGTGGAATAAACGAACCCGGTAAATTCGCTTACATGAAATGAGAATGGGAGCGTTAAAGAGTAGTAAAGTAATCTAACTTTGAAGTTTTTTTTATTAAGAAAATAAATACAAAACTTCTTGAGCTCCACGAAGTATTCCACGAGGCTTAGAGATTCGAGTAAATAACTCATAGCACAAGGAGATACAATTCAACAATTCAAAAACATAATATTTGAGTCTGCAGACAGCAAAGGAAAAAATATAAAATAAAAATACTGCTATAGTAAAATACTAAAATATACCATGAATAATTAAACTGTGTTAATACTCCTAATAATTAATGAAAGAAAATAAACCAACTTAATAATAATACAATAATAATAAAAATGAAATAATACTGATACAAAGAAAAAATGGTACATCAACAGCATCCATACATAACGCAATCTAGACAAATGCAAAATAATACAATTAAAAAGTTTTGCAATTGCATTTTAAAAAAGCAATCAGGTAAATAATAATACTAAAAGTACAAAGAAAAAATAAAGTCGCGCAAGAATGCAAAGGCTTCGGAGCTCTTAACGAGATCATAGAAAACAGGAGGCCAGCAAATAGAGAGCTGCCCTAAACGCACTTTAAATGCGTTTTCCGTGCTAGCATGAAACCTGAAATGCTATAAAGTATGTTCTACATCTTTCACAGCATCGCCGCAACCACACAGTCCACTAGTAACAATACTGAAACGAATGTAAATACCAAAATTCCCATGGTAGACCAAAATGTGAGTAAGTTTATAATCCGGTTGAAAATATACTTAAGTTGTTAAAAAACACTTAGGAAAAATCCGTTTGTCCACTGAAACTTCGAAGAAGCAAGAATTTCAGCATTCCAATCAACGACAGTTTTCTTCCAAGCCAGATGCTTCCAGTAACACTTCGCAGCAGAAAACATTAAATCAATATCACGATAAGTCTCTTGCTTAGCCAGCCCTCTCACTGCAGAGAATATCACTGTGGCCTTGAAAGTAGGTAAAAGGAATGTCTGCAATATGTAAAATCGCAGTGGATTTCCACCACCAATTTTTTATTCGATAATGTAGCACAGTAATTCTCAACCACTGTGCCGCGGCACTTTTGTGTGCCGCCAAATTTTAGAAATGTATGTAGTAATAATTCTAGCATACGGTGCACATGAGAAATGTATGTAGTAATAATTCTAGCGTACGGTGCACATGAGAAATATCGAAATTCGGTTTTTAAGCCATTAATAAGCGCGCAAATTGTGGTATCCAAGCCGATTTTGGTGCTCTGCAGGAAAGCGCATTTTGAAGCATTTTCGCGCATGTTAAGTGTATAATTTACATTGAGAAAAATTCTGATTGGTACAGATGGGAGATTAGCTTACTTATCAGACATTTTTGTTATTTTTAATAGCATAAATTCAAGAATTCAAGTCTGCAAGGGCCGAAAGAAAATATGTTAAACGCAACAGAAAAACTGGTGGGATTCCAAAGACAAATAACTCTGTGGAAGAATAAAGCTCAGGAAGGCAATTCGGAAAAGTCTGAATCAGTCCCAAAAGAGTTTAATAAACTATTCATAAAATTATTATTGACCATTTGACAACTTTTGAGGCGAGAATTATTCATTATTTCCCAAATTTAGATATAAAAAATTTGATGGGGTTCGTAATCCATTTGTGATAACGAAAGTGTAACGAGAAGTATTTGAATTAACTTGAAGAACGAATACTTCTGTATTTGAATTAACTTGAAGAGAATGAAGAGGAAGAACTAATTTCGCTTGCTAATAATCGAGATTTAATTTTAAAATATTCGGAATAATCGATTAATTCATTTTGGATTAACATTAGATGCGATTATCCCATGATGGCCAAAAAAGCTTTAAAAATATTATCACAGTTTTCTACATCTTCTTTGTGTGAATTCGGATTTTCAGTATTAACCAGCATAAAAGCGAATAAAAGATCGAGACTGTTAAATGTAGAAGACGATATGAGAGTGGCATTGTCATTTTGACGACCCAATATAAATAAAATTATCAAAAACATCAAGCTCAAATTTCTCATTAAAAGTATTCTTATTATTAACTTGCAATTAATCCCTTAATAAACGTACTGCTGTTTTTGTAGTACATATATTTTATTTTCCTTTAAAAACTATTATTATAAACCATTTTACAACGGTGTATTATAGGTAACTAAACAACTTTTAAACTTATCTTTTTCTTTGTGTGTCGCCAAATTTTAAAACCGTTAAAAGTGTGCCGCGACAGAAAAAGGTTGAGAATCACTGGTGCAGCACGTAAAAGAGAGAGAGAGAAGAAAGGGAATCTGTGCAAAGAAGGTATTTATAAATGTCCCAATTCTTATGAGAAGAGTACAACATTGAAGTTGTAGATAGTTTTTGAGACTGAATGATAAGATTAAACTAACATTAATTAAAACTAACATTAATAATAAATAATATTAAACAAAGATTAAAAGAAGGTGGATCAATTGTTTTATTTTACAAAATAACTCAGATTTTGTGCAACAACAATGAGCAGTAAAGTAAATAAAATAGAAGTTAATTTTCTCCGTTCAATTGCCATTCAAATCATAAATGATTTACTAGTGTTAATAACATGTTTATAACGTGTTACTAACACATTATCCGAAGTACCCAGCGTTGCCCGAGTTTTACGCAGGGTGAAGAAGTTTCGTTTAAATGGAAGGGGTAGTTTAATCGAAATCTCAGACTGACAGTTATTTTTCTCTTATTTGGGTTCAAGTTGAATGGCGCAAATTTTTACGAAGCTCGAATAAACTTTAGAATAGTATAGAACTAACCCAGCGCCATCTAACGGTTTTCATAAAAACTGGGGCTTGCTTTGTTATCAGTTATGGCTTTTTCTGGAAATGATCTTTCAAAAAATCATCGTCCACTTTGGACGATTTCTTAATTGATTTTTAAATATCCACTAAAAACTGATGAAGAACATATTTAAATTCTGGTTTAAAGGTCCTAAGCTTTTCTATAGATAAACGAACGTGACGCAATCTAACAGCCTTAGTAAGAACTGATAGCATGAACGTAACAACAGTGACGTGAACTTAAGATGAGTGACGTGAGCGTAAGGCTCTAATTTAAATGCTTGAAAGGAGACCCCTTGGTATGGCTTTTCTAAAGACTGACCTTGCTCTTGTTTTGGAGATCTAGTAAGCAAAATTTCTGTAATTTCACGGATAATTTTCCTGGTCCACTGCTAATTTATAATAATAACGATATGTTCAACGATAGCACACTGTCCAGTGGAAAACAAAAGGTATTTTAATTCGGACAGTGTCAACACATTTCTTTTACTATGTCACCGATTTGTTTATTAAATTCGAAAGACAAATAAATTGAGTTTTGCAGAGCGGGAACACATTTCATTTACGTCGCTGAGTTTTCTGATTCAATTTGAAACTTTGTGCTTTGCAGAGTGGCAGCAGAAAGCTTTTTAAAAGCTGTTTGCAAATCAAAATTTCATCGATTTTGCACAAATTCTATATAGTATATAAAAATGTGGATCTCATGGAGTGATTTTTCGAAATCTTAAATAAACAGTGATTTTCTCCTTGTTCTCAAGTGTCCAAAATTTAATGGAGATAAAAATAAAACTGTAAATTTGTACGAATTACAAATGATCAAACATTCTTCTTTATATAACATATTTTCCCACGCATTTCCCCCCCTTTATTTAACTAATTTTATCTTCCGGAAATCGAGAAAGAAAAATTCTCGGAATCATTTAATTTCCGTTAAAAGCGTTTACACTAAGAACATAACGAAATGAAAAATAGTCATGGAAAAACTAATTTTAACTATCAAAATATTATTTCTTTAATGGAAACCCGACGTTCCAATAAGAACACAGTCATATTAAGATTACAAGATCTGACAGATGTTGAGCTGATATCTGACGGTAAATAAAGCGAGGAACGTGAAATGCCCTGCTCATTTACCTTGTAAATGCGCCAGGAGCACCTAACAATTGTCTTAATGAGTCTTAACATGAGTCTCGGGGGAACGAAGGAAAGCGCACAAAAGACCAGGATGCATGTTTTGTAAGAGCACATCTGTATCGCCACCGAGGGAGTGGCTTCGAGAATGGATCAATGGGCTTCCAATAATAGTATTTCTGTCATTTCACATATCCTTTTCTGAGCTTTAAGCCAGACGGTTGAAAAGGTTTTGCCAAGCAATTTCCTGCAAACAAATAATTAAAGCGTCGTGGATTTCTTGTGAAAATGTTCAGTGAGAAGTTAGATCAAATACAAGCATAATCATCTGTGAAAATAGAAAAAGTCTTAGCGTTTTTTATTGAAGTCTATATGAAAAAATGTTCTATAATAATAGCTAATGGGCAGTTTTAATCAAAGTGAACTTTCCTAATTTGCACTCCTACACATTTAACTTCTTAAATTTCAGAATAATAACTGTTCACTTTTAAATGTTTTGCCTGCAAAAGAAACACTTTTCAAAGAGAATGAATTTATCATATTCACAACGAATACATTTAATTTATTCAAAGCACTGAGATAAGAAAATACTATATTTATTGTAACATTTCCAATTATTCTCAGCTCAATAAAAAAATTATACAACTGAAATTTCTTAATCCACAAGTATTAATAAATCCATAATATTCGAGGGTAACTGCAGCCTTAATCATTTTCTCTATTTAAAGAGCGATAGTATGCCACGAACAGTAATCCAAATATCAATGCGTTATAAGTTTCGCGAAAGTGAAATGTTGACAATTAAATAAGTTTATAAAATTAAAGCACTACGAGATTTTCTACTAAAATAATAGAAGCGTGAATATGTCATACATGCATAATTGCGAAACAAATGAAAAATAAAACGTAAACAACAACATAAGTTCACATGCACAGTTTCAAAGATTCAGCGTCACAAGAGCAATAGAAGCTCATTGGTCCATTTTTTAAACTCCTCCCTCAGTGGCCACACTGATGTTCACCTGTGAATTACGCGACCCAGATTTTGAAAGATCGAACACACAGCAGTAGCTAAGGCTACAACGAGCTGGAACGTAAGTAGCAGAAGTAAGGTGAAATTGCATGTTTGGAAAGTTTCTTGAGTGTGAGAACATCTGCCATATCTAGGTAGCTTCACAAAGCAGCAGCATAGAATAAGTTTAAAATAATAAATGTAAGAGAGAGTGAAATGAATAAAATGCTAATACAAAAATGCATATACAGATTGAATACATTGAATAAAAATCAGAGTAATAACAATTTCCCAATGAAGAATTTCTCAAAGTAAAAAACCGAATATAGTAAAGGAAAGGGAAATAATGAGAATGCTTTTAAATTTTTGGAGCCTAATTCTAAAAAGGCTAAGAGAAAAGTACGGGAGGAAATGGGGGTGTAGAGATAATGTCAAATATCTGTGGTATTTATTTGTTACCAAATTATCTTGTTCTTAGGTGACATTAATATTTTTTTTTATATTTTGCAGTACAATGTAAATAATAAAAGAATGGAAAGTCTTGTTCGTCAGATCGTGGCAAGCAACCAGATTCCTGAAGTGAACAACATCAGAAACCCGGATTCTCTGAAACATTTTATCAACATACCCGAACTACTAGAATACGACATGCTGTGAAAAATTTCGGAATTGAGTTGTTTTCCCTGTGAATGCTGCAACAGTCTGAAGCTAAACTAGAAATGCAATGCGGGAAATAATTGGAATGAAAGTAATATACTTCAGAACAAAACTTTGATTTCTTTCTTTGAATTTGCAAAAGCACACTTCCTGTCAACGAGCTAAAGCTGGAAACGAGCTAAAGTCTCATTCACTTTTATTCCAGACGATAGTTTAATTGTGAAATAACAAATGCTCTATGCACTGCTATTTATTTTTATATTAAACTTTACCTGTTAATAAATTTGTATATATATACATATAATATGTGTAGTTTTTTCGCATGGGATCAGATTTTACAGTTGCACAAAACTGATAAATAATTTACCATCTTTGAAAGTATTGTTTAAAATAGATCTTCGGCTTTAAAAAACCAGAAAGCAGGACAAAATATAGCCATTAATTTTTTAATTGAAAGAAAAAACTATTAAAATTATCTTATTTCAAATTCCCGTTAGAATAAGCGCGCGTTTCAGCTTTATGCTAACTTGAAGTGGAGCCAAGTTTCTATTTAAGCGATAGGTAGGAACCTCTCAGTGTGAGAGAGCTTTTAGTCTCAGACCACTGCTACGCTGTTCGACGTTCGCCTGACTAGCTAATATTTAAATTCTAAGCCTTAGCGCTGTTACGCTATTACTTATTGAAGTAATTCTAAGTGCGTTAGTATTAGTTAAATCTTGCTACGCACCATTTAGCATAGAGGCCAACCTCTCGTTCATAGCTCTGTGAGCAAGGACTACTTAATTTCTATTTAATTTTAGTTTAAATTATTTGATTGTTCAGTTTAGACCCAAGTGCGGGCATTATTTTCTGTATCCCTCCCGAGTTGGAAAGTGGCTGTATATAATTGTGGTTTAATAAAAGAGGATTTTAAATTCTTCTTAAGTGCAGTTCTTCTACCACTTAACCACAGTTTTCTACCACAGAACATAGCTGCATTCAGCTCCCTGTTCACAATCAGGACTTAAAGTATTTCACGAATATGTTCCCCAAGAATATGCACCGAACACTCAGTCCTGACACAGTTTTCTTACTAAGACGGCTTGCAAAACTTTTTTAAATGATAAACGTTTTGTAGGTTAAATTTATTAATTAAACATCTTGTTCTTCAAAATTATGCCACATTAAATTCAAGTCAGCATTAAAATCCCAAAATATTTAAAAACAGCATATCTTTAGAATTTACGGCAAACAGTCTCGCTTGCCGGGGATAAAAATATTTTATTTCGTACAGTGCTGCCACTTCTTGGTTTCAAATCATTGAGTTTGTTAATCAAAAATTCATACGAAAGTCAAAATTTGGGCTTCCAGGTGCACATGTTCGGGTAGAGGACAACATTATTCAAAATTCAATGACTCTGTACCGTCTTTTTTTTCACAGTGCGAGGAACATCCATACATGCATGTAGGTTCTTCATTACGTAATTTCTTTAAAGATAATACAGGGAGATAGTATTTGATGACAACAATTTGAAAAAGGATTCGCCGTTTATAGTGGACGAGGCAAAATCGCGTTTTGAGACTAATAGCTCCTTCGGGCTAAAAAAAATAATATTAGGAAAAATTTTGAAACTCGCGATTTTGTTCAATATTTGCGCAGAAATTTGCTAATTACGAAATTTCGAAAATTCTTCTAAAATTTACGAAACCTATGGCTGAAGTTCGTATTGCAATAAAATGACTACCTTAACAGTTATAAATGTTTAAACCGAACTGAGATAGGCGGATCAGGCTGAAATTCACAGTTTTCTAATAATACAAATCTTCTACCATGCCTAATGTTAACGGGTGTCCATATTGATTCTACATGTCTCTAATCTGTAAAAGAAATCTTTCTTATGTCAAATCACATGAATAACACTGAGATCCAGGCTGTTAGGCGCTAGTGTGTTAGGTTCTCGCCCGCCAATTGAAAATGGCAGTCTTCCAGATCAGCCTTCTTTAATTTCATTTTCTATCAATGATTCACGAGAATTTAGAAGAAGAAATAAGTCAATAAAAGCGTATTTTAGACAATTAAACTTAATGAAAGAGTACAATTTACATTTAACAAAAAAGTACAATTTACAAACTAATTAAGCTTTAAAGCATAAAAATTTAGTTAATTAAAAAATAAATAACTTTTATTATTCTCATTTTAAGTGAATGAAATTAGAAGTTATTTCTCTTATGTCTATTTAGGTAACATAGTTTTTGAAGCAGAGCAAGACAACAAAAACATACTTTAAGCAATTTAATTGTATTTTAATAAAAAATGTAATTTAAAAATAATTAAGAACTAATGCATAAAAATTTAATCCATTAAGCAATGAATTCTATTTTTTTTTTAATTCTGAATTTTTAGCCCAAAAGGGTTACTAATTTCATTTTGGCATTTTGTGTTGGTTCACTATAAAAGTCTGAAACACTTTTCAAATTGTTCCCACCTAATATTAGAGCCATGCATTATATTTTTAAAAAAAATTAAATAATGAAGAATCTGCATCAATGTATGTATGTTTCTCGCATTGTGTAAAAACAACAGTATCTAGAACCATCCAATTTTGAACAGCGTAGTCTTCCACTCGAATATGGGCATCTGGAAGGCCAAATTTGGAATTTGTTTTATTATCTATTTAAGATTTTTTAAAATTTCAACGAATTTTTTATTAACAAACTCAACCATTTGAAAGCGAGCCGTGGCAACACTGTAAGGAAAAAAAAAGCATTTTTATCTCCAGCGAGCGAGACTGTGTATCGAAAATTCTGAAGATATGCCCTCTTTTTAAATTATTTTGAGATATTGTCGTTGAATTGAATTTTATGGTTTAAATGCGAAGAACATGATATTTAATAAATAAGGTAACACACAAAACGTTAAATAAACACCCCTTTGGGCGTAATATAAAATCTGAAAGATTTCAGATTATTCTTTTCTGTATTTTAGATAAATTAAATTAAGAAATTATTTCTTTTATGTCTAATTAGGAATAAACATAACTTTTAAGTGCTTAATGTAAATTTCACGAATCCTACATGCCATATACTCATGCGCAATTAAGTCTTAATTAACTGTAGTCCGAAAAATGATTTTTCACCTCTTACATCAACAGACAGATAATTACTATTCTTAATAAAAGTTAAGAAAATAGATTAGAAATGAAATTTAGTTAGAAAAGATAAATCGCTATATGTAATAAACTGCAGAATAGCAAAAGGATTTTAAATTTAGTTTTGTAATTTGCTTACTTATTTTATAAGGTATTTCTCCCGCCTCCTTAGCGTGCCTTCGTAGTGTAATGGTCAGCACACTCGGCGCGTATTCGAGATGTCCGAGGTTCAAGAGATTAATGTCCGAGGTTAAAGAGAGGGATGCCTATTGGATGATTTTTGACGAAAGCTTTTTTTATCCATGTTACAGATATGGAAAACCACGAAAACGGCCATGCAGCCAGCCCATTCGCTGAGATTCGAGTTCATACCGAACTAACAGGGTCCAGCGACATTACCGCTAGACCGCTGTTGGGCCCAAATACATATCTTTAGATTCCTGTCATAGTTCATAGCAAACTGTCGTAGTTCTTTCGTTGACCCTCTTTATCAACATGTGATAAACTAGGATGGAAAACTAAAATCCCCATTGCGCAATTTTAGTAGTTCACAACGTTTTCTGCACTTAACATTAACGATGTCGAACTAATCCAATATCTAATTACAACGTTAACGATGTCCTTAATAATCTAATATCTAAAAACGTATAAAATACACAATTCTAAAGTTGTCTATAAGCATTTGCACTGATTCTTCATACTGAAAGCGACTTGGCTTTTGGCTTCATCGGATTTTAACCATAGATTTAACATCAAATTCCCGATCTGCATATTCATCAAGTTTTTAGCAATTTTAAGGAAACTGCTGTGATTAAATCTGATCTATGTTGGGGGGAAGGGTTTATTTTTATCTTTCTGCACAAGGGGGGATGCCTTCTTGAAGGACTTCCTAGGGAGAACTTGGTTCGTAT
>KK120196.1:0-14504 GCA_000611955.2 Stegodyphus mimosarum
CTGGCAAACTATCTCGTATACCAGTTTTGTACAAAAATTGCGTTTGGCGGACAGAAAATAATGTCAAATGTTTCCCAGCGCAACGGCCCTTTCTGATTGGTAGAATTTCCTCAGTTCCCGGCGGGTTTTAGCCGCCCGTTGTAAACACACGGCAGTCGACGCATCTGTCATTCTCTTCTTCGTTATAAACAGTAATGAATAAAATGAAATATTTGTAAAAATATTCCTAAATATTATTATTACAATATGTAAGAAAAAATAAATTTTTAAAGCTATTGTAGTTCTATATAAATATAAAATTTGTGAATGATTTCATTAAATTAGAAAAAGAGAAAGGGAGAAAGAATTTCTTTTGCTCATTTAAAGATCAATTTAGGGTATTGGAATTGGCAGCATTATTTGTAACGGTGGATCTGTAGATGTGATTTGACTGAAAATTGTGAATTTGGAGTAAATTAAGTATTTTTAAAAACTGATCATGGCTGATGAAGAGCTTCCGAAGGGATGGGAAAAAAGAATGAGCCGTTCAACTGGTTAGTGTCACTAAGAACAAAGGTTTTTCAGGGAAGTTAAGCAAATGAAATAAATTTGTTTCATCAGCTTTACAGCTCAAAGGAGTTTAATGTAAAAATAAAATTAAAATGTAAAAAGAAAATTGCATCTGTCGTAGGAATACTATGATAATTTTAATTGCATTAATCTTAATTTTTTTAAATAGCAATTTTTTTTGGTGTGATATTAATTACATTCTGTTCATATGAATATGTATGAAAGTCGAAATCATTTCGCATGCATGTCTGTGCTTTGAATGTATTGAATTCGTTTGTTTAAACAGTTTTAATATAACTGAAATTAAAACCACGTATTTAATAATATCGAAAATTTATTTATAATTTTTTTATCAATAAATGAATTAATACATTTTTTTCTTAAAGCATCGAAAAGGAATTTTTTTTATTAAGAGTCTTATTTATAATAAAAAAAAATATTATTAGCTCGATGTCTGTAATTGTGCGAAAGAAGTATTGTAGGAAAGAAGTTACGCTGTTGATTGCAATAATTAAATTTTTTTACCCCGAGTCACAAAGATGTGTAGAAATAATTAATATAATAAACTGTGAAATGTGGTTTTCCTTTATTAAATAATATTTTTATGATATTATGTGTATTCATATTTTGAATTAATTTAAACTGTTGATAATTTTATTTTGCCATTAAACTAATAAAAATTATAAAAAGCAGCTCTTATTCACAGTTTATAGTAAATGTAATCTATTTAAATAATTTTGTTTCTGTATTGTTCCTATTAAATTTTCAACTTTCAATTTGCTACTTATACTCCTAATTGTGTACATGAAATTATTTACACAATTAGCGGCATTTATGACTTGAGCCCAGTTAACACAAAAGTAACAAAAAAATTTGGGCATAAGAGATTGTTCAGAATAAATATAATTAGAAATTTTGTGTAGAAAATTTTAAAATGATGCTTTAAACTCAAAAATTATATTTTTATAAATAATTTAAATCTATTTTATGCTTTACAATAAATTATTTATTTAAATATGAGAGAAAATAAGAAGTCATTAGCAAATAATTTAAATAATTAGTTCTGCTTACAAAGAGGACTTTGATTTTTGCAGTTTTCTACATATAAACAGTACAGAGTCCGAGATTGGGAATTAGATGATTTTGGAATTTTCCAGATTTTAGATCATCGGTTTAAATCTTGTAAGATGAGATGTATAAATTATAAAATTAAAAATATGAGATAACTATTTATGAAATAGTAACCTAAAGGGGCATTTATAACCGTAAGGGAATCAAAATTTGCAAAGAAAATAAGCTCAATATTTATTTGTTTGCTTTATTAAGTATTTCTTTTAATGTAATTCTTTAAGTTGACTCATTTTTTTGTGCTAGTACATTCTCTTCAATTTTATAAACAGATGTAAATTTTTACTCAGTTTTGTAGACAGATATAAGTTTTATTGTTCAAGTCTTATAACTACCATGTTGAGAATTCGTACTAAATTGGCAGTCAAAATTTTTTTCGTTCTCAGCAGCTGTTCTGCCACTTTTTATCATCAGTGATATTTTCTGGATATAAAACTATTTTATAGGTTTTGTAGCCTGTTAATTGTGCATTGTTGCCATAATGAAAAACTTCTATTATATCATCTTCATTAAGTACCACAAATTTCATTAACTGAAAAATTTTGCTTTTTGTTTGTAATATAAAAAATCTTCAAATTCGGCTATCATCATTAAGTTTATGTAGTTATAGCATCTACTGTACACTATTATTGGTGTACTTTGAGATTAGTGGCTATAATTTTATCTTGCTTCTATTGCACAGTAAGGAAGTTAAGCCTGAATTATATTAATTGTTTATCATACTTACATTTATTTCTCACATACACTTAAGATTTATTCAAGCTGTGAATAAATAATTTTCTGCATGTACTTTAGGCTTATCTCAATAACAAATCAGTTATCCTTAATTGAAACAGCACTAAATGTAATCTCTATACCTATGAATATTATTTACGTAATCTATTTTTTGCATGTGGGGAGAAATCTCTATTAAATTTTTCCTTGTCAACACGCTTAACACTTCACATTGCGGTTGGGTGAAGTCTGTAATCATTGTCAAGATAATGTCAACATAAAAGATTACATGTTTTTTGATATTTAATTAGTAATATTTTTTAAAAAATGTTTTAGACATCGCTGTATGAGTAATTTCTTAAGCTGCAAAGAATTGATAGTCATCTGGTGAAAGCAAAAAAATGATTTATTTAGTAGGCTTAAAATCAGTGATGAACCTTGTAAAGTGATTTAGTTTGAGATGCATGTCAAGCAAAAGAGGGGCTACAAAGTCAAATTGTTAATCGTACAGATTTACGCTAATAAATGTGTTCAAGAATCCTTCCAAATGCTTTATGACAAAAAATTGTCTACTACAAAAGCATATGCTGAAGCAAGACACAATTTGGTTTATGAATAAATCATATGAAGAAAAAGTACCTCGGATGATAAACATTGTTTCCAGTTACGAACATTCAAGTCGGTAATGTATTGCTTTGAAATGTGTTTTCAGCTAACATTTAGGGATGATTGGAAACATTTTTATACTTTCCATTAACTCTCATTAACAAAGCATAGTAACAAATGTCTTATAGCATCTTGAATTCAGCATGGGCACAATTATGGCCAGATTGAGTTTCAAGCTGGGACATATGACTCTTTTTGTTATCATGATATTATGTCTCTAGGCTAAACCATAGGCTGTGGAATCAGCAATGAAAACATGAAAAAGTTGCTAGAAAACCATAAAAATGAGCTCGGCAAGAAAAAACTACAATAACTTCAGAAACAGCAATAAAAGGTGAATAAATAAAATTATGCAGCAAAGAATAACCATGCATTCTTCTTCTTATAGATGCATTTTCAATCAACTGATGCAATTTCCAAATTAGTAGCAATGTATTGTCATCTCCCTAACACTTAATAAACTGCTGCTTAGGAACTGAGATATAAGATTTGAAAATGTGTTACCAAAATGTTATGCTTCAAAAAATTTTATTGTTCTAGAAAAAGAAGATTACAAAAACCTGATGTTAGAAGATACTTGATATGTTGGAGTAGGATTGAAAAAATGTCGTCAAGTAAATCATTGAAAGTTGTTAAAGTATTCAAAATAAAATATTTAAAAAATGAATATTAATGAATTTATACTAAGAGAAAACTTGGGATTTTCTGAAAGAAATTGAGTTATTCCTGTTGACATTTCTTTAGAAGATTATGTCAGGGTTAAGGATGTAATTTCATTGGAATTACCTTATAATGGCAAAGACATTTAGAAATTAATGCAAACAAAAATAATATTAAAATAAGAAAAAGTTATTTCAATTCTAAAAATATTAGAAAATTTTAAAAACTTCCAATGTATTGCATTGAAAAAATATTCCATTTATTGTTACATACAAAAAAATTAATCTTATTTCTTAACAAATAAATTATAAAAAAAATTTATAGTTGTATGGGTAAGAATATATTTCCCTAATTAAATATATAAATGAGACATTTTTATCCAATTAATAAATTATATGCAAAGATAAAAAGTATATTTTTATGCTGAAAAATTAATGCTAATTTTAAGTGTATTCATAATGCATTTGTAATGTGAAAAATATTTTTTAATTTTGACTGGTTATAACAAAGTTTTGATGTATTAACTATTTAAATTCCCTTGAGCATTATTACATTTAGGTTTAATTTTATATGACATGAAAAATTGTCAAATTAATTTTGTTTATTTATGAACATATATTTTGTTCACCTTTCTCAAATTCACTGAGTGGAAAAACATTACCTTTGGTGACAGTAATTAATAGATTGCTTTAAATTGTTAGTTTTGTAATTTTTTAAGAGATGTATATTGTAAATATTTTTTTCCTTTTTTTTAATTAGCATTTTGAGAAAAACGTTGTGTGGTTGTTTAAAGTAACTTGCACATATTTATGCCGAAAAAAATTGTGTGGTTGTTTAAAGTAACTTTTTACGTTTTCGTACCAATTAAAAACAATCTTATTATATTGCTTGCTTATGAGGGGGGGGGGTTATTCTTTTTTATACTTGCTTATTTCTCGAACATGTATCTAAATGTCTTCTAATGCAGTATTAGATGCATGGTTTTTGTCTCTTCTTTTCTGGCTTTGTTTCTCTGTTTTTCTTCCATTCCTTTTTATTTTTGTGTGGCTGCAGTACAATAATAGTTATTGCTTATGGCTGAGTTATTTTATTCTTCAGAATGATAGTCTAGGTGTATGGGAAAGTGATCAGGAGATTTTATTACTACATGGCCTAGTTGTAATTTCTCTTATTTATGTAATTTCAGTGTATTTTAATGGGTTAGTTGATAAAAATTTGGTCCTGTCTTTTTTTAGTGTGGATGATCCTTTATGTATTTAATTAAGGCTATCCTGTTGTGATCAAAGCTATTACTGTTGATGAGGTTCTGTATGTTATTATTGTAAATTATGTATCATTTACTTCATTAACTAGAGAAGCAATTGAAGTCTTGACCAGACCAAGTACCTGTAGCAGTAGTTGCATTAACTTTGACTAAAAAATTTTAATTGATACATGCATTTCTTTATGCAGTGTATAAATTAACTATGAATTTTGTTTAGATTACAAATATTTTAATTCATTATACGGCATCTAATTTTAATCATAAGAAATGTGCTTTTGCTCCTTTGAATGCTGCATATTTTAATGGTATTTGTTTACATACATCTGTAATTTTTTAATTTTAGGACAAGCATATTACTTAAATATTTACACCAAAGAAAGCCAGTGGGATAGGCCTACAAAACCTGCAGAACCTGGCTCTGGAGGAGGTGGTGGTGGAAATTCTGTAGACCAAGTCAGATGCAGTCATTTGCTTGTCAAACACAGGGATTCAAGGCGGCCTTCCTCATGGAGGGAAGATAATATAACCAGGACCAAAGAAGAAGCATTGGAAATCATTGAAGGTAACCAACTAACAATGTTTCTTTTTGTATAATAATTCTGAAATATAATTAAAATTTGAAATAATAGTAAATGAAGTATTTTTGTTTTTTCTTCACCAGATAAAATTAAGAATTGATTTATTCACCAGATAAAATTAAGAATTGATTTATTCTATGTAATTGATGATTTTTCAGAAGTATTTTGAATGAATGGTGAATATATAGGAAGTGAATTTACCATAATAATTAATAAAGTATATTTGCATATTACCATACAGTTGCATACCTGCCAACTTTTACGAATTTTTCGTAATTTTTACGAAAATGCGTTTGTCTTTACGATTTTACGATCGTAATCCATTTTTTACGATTTTTTTTCCTTTTTCAAGTGTTTTTAGTGATTTTTGTCGAAATTTTAGAATTTTTCGCCAATTGCATCGTGTTTTACCGCCAACTACCGACTACTTCAATTCCAGTAACCTGCGGTTTCTCCCAACTCGCCGCTTAACCAGCCAATCCAATGCGCTGAACTTGTTTCTCCCACTCTTTTCTTTGTGGGCGCCTTTTTTCGCGTTCGCTTCAGCAGCAAGGGAATTACTGAGCTCGGACTCAGCGAGCGTGGATTGTCGCATTCTATTTTTTTTGTTTGCACGTGCTACGAATTTTCTTAATACGTCGTTGTTACGAAATGAGTTCAAAAAAACCGTGTTCTCAATATTTTCGGCCTGCCTACAAAGTCGAATTTCCAACAATTAAAAAATCCTTCAAAGGAAATAACTATGCATTTTGCAACGTGTGCGTGTGTGACTTCATAATAAGTCACGGTGGAAGAAGCGACATTGTGAAGCATGTTAAGTCTAAAAAGCAACCTGCTTTTTAGATAGTTAATGCTTAACTATGCTTATCTAAGTTAATGCTTCGGCTTCGACAACGTCAAAGAAAGTGGATGATTTTTTTTTCAAATTCGGCTACGAATTCGGATGCCGATGTCATTTTGGCAGAGTGTTTGTTTACTGCCTTCCTCATCGAACACAACGTGCCGCTAGCGCTGCCGATCACGCCGGTCAACTTTTCAGATGGATGTTTCCGGACTCCAAGATTGCTCAGAAATATGCTTGTGCTCACACGAAAACTTCTATTGTGAACGAAATTGCTTGCGATGCACAAAGTAAAACGATAGCTGCACTCCAGAATTCATCATTTTCGGTGTCAATCGATGGCAGCAACGACAGTGATTGGAAGCTTTACCCCATCGTTGTCACATATTTCTGTGATGTTTCTAATGAAATGAAAACTCATCTTTTGCGTCTTCCATTGTTAAATGGAGACGCTACGGGGGAAAGTATTGCCTCCTTGGTAATTAATGAGTTGAAACAACATCTCAATATCAAACTGCATTTCATTTGGTGCAGATAATGCTAATGTCATGGTGGGTGACAAAAAGGGTGTAGCCTCTTTCCTCAAAAAAGAACAAAATGAATTAATTGTTATTGGATGCCCATGCCACTTAATTAATTTGGCAGCAGAAAGAGCTGCAGCTGCTTTACCATTAAATATTTACCAGCTTCTGATTGATGTGTTTTTCTATCTGGAAAAAAGTGTAAAAAAGAAAGAAAACCTAAAGAATTTCCAAGAACTGTGCTCTGGTGAAACGAGAAAAATTCTGAAACATGTATGCACGAGATGGTTATCCTTAGAGCGCTAGGAAGTTTTATTGAACAGTGGGATGCATTGCTAAAATATTTCCACGAAGAGACCAAAACGAAACCACAGATCCCATCAAATTTGTCGGCATATAAGATTCCGAAAACCAAATTTGCTTCTAATCAAAATGCTTTAAAAGAGAAAAGCCAACACAGAATCAAACCCTTTAAAAAGAAAATGCTTAGAAGACTCCTCAAAGATCAACTTTGTTAAAGAAGTTGAAGGGAAGAAGAAACAGTCTTCTAGCCGGGAGGAAAGGATTTTCTATGTTCTTTCTTCGGATTTGAACAAAGCATATTGTAGTTTTGTGTTAAGTACCATTAAGATTTTTAAAAGTGTAAATACCCTTCTACAATCAGCTTCGCCAAAATCTCCCCTGCTTATCCAAATTCTTAATGATCTTTTGAAAGAACTTTATACTAAGTTTGTAAAACCGTCCGTTGTGAAAAACAGTGTGTTGATTCGTGGGGCCTATAATAGTTTGGCAAATCAAAAGGATGACAATGATCTTATAACTGGAAATCAAACCAGGGAACTTGTAAATTCTTTGAAAGATCATGAGAAAAAAGAATTTTTTCAGTGTGTTAGAAAGTACTTTTCCTCAGCCTGCGATTACATTGTAAGGAAGTTTCCTTTCCAAAATTGAAGTTCTTTTAAATGCTGAAGTGGCAAATTTGAAACAAATTGAAAATTCATCTTTTGAGAAGATTCGTTTTTTATTGATAAATTTCCATTTTTGTTAACAATTAAAGAAAATGAATGCCATAATGATGCTTTAGATGAACTACAGAACCAATTTTCTGCTGCACAGTTTGAAGACTTTGCCAGTTCTGAAGAAGATAGACTTGATGTCCTCGTTGGTACCTAAAAAGAATAAAAAGAGCTGATGGAACACCAAAATATGATAGACTAGTAAGAGTTTTATGTGCTATTCTCGAAATTCCACACAGTAATGCTGAGTGCGAGAGAGTCTTCAGTGTTGTGAAGAAAAACAAAACTAAGTTTCGTTCTTCAATTTCACCAAAAACTCTAGAAAACATTTTAATTGCTAAATGTTATGAGGAAACTAATTGTTATGACAGGAAATTTTCCAAAGAATATTTGGCTAAAGCCAAATAATGCACTCTAAATTCATTGCAATAATTTTTTTTGTGTAACATTAAGTCTTGTTTTATGTTTCTTAATAAATTTTTTAGTTACTACTTAATTGAGATTTACTAATGTAAGTACAATTTTCTTTTTTCTATTTGTATAAATTGTTATTTTTTTAATATCAAAGCATGATATTAATTCTTCGTGTTCTGAATTTTGGAGAAATCTTCTGAATTTGGGGGAGAAATCTTCTGAATTTTTATCTTTAGAGGTTGGCAGGTATGCAGTTGTCTTCTACTTTATCATAATTAGTGAAATAGTTTAAAAAAAATGTATGATTTACAATAGCAGTATTCCACGTCATGAACTGAATACTTACTAAATTATTTTATTCCAACTTTTGATGAAATATTTAACTCGTATTCAATAGTATATTCTTCTCCTCTTCTCCTTTATGATTTTTTAATTTCAAAATCTGTAAGTAACTAAAATATGCTTTCACATTCAGTGCGAGAAAAGGAAGGCAAGTAAAGCAGATACTTTTTGAAAGTTTTATTGAATTACATGTATATAATTTGTTCACTTGCAGTAAGTAAAGGTGCTTTATATAACATGTAAAGTTATTTGTGGAAATCGTCACAAAAATTAAAATTTGCCGTGTATAGTTGAACACTGATTATCTGAATATTCAAATTTTGAGGTCACTCTACAAATATAGTAAAAATTGCTAAACATTAAAGAAATTCTGAAATCAAATTTTGTAAATACTGGCTTGTAAATACCAGTAATACCAGTAAATACTGGCTTGTAAATACCTTACATATGAAGAAAACAATTAAAACACCCATACAGCCAGCTGTTCACCTGGAATTGAACACAAGTCGGTACTACTAGTATTCAGCAATTTTACTGCTCAGCTGCTAGTGGATGTTTGACTTTTATATAAAATAGCAAAAAGCAAGGGATGAAACCATTTCTTTTATTCAATGATTGCAGAAGATTATGATTAATTATGATATAGCTTATGGATTTAAAGCAATTCTGATGCTTTGATTGCCTATAAGAATTGCACATTAGGGAAAAGATTATGTTCAGTTACATTCATTTGCTCTCTTCTACAGCATAAGCTGTGTATCTTAATATGACCATCATCTTACAGCTTCTAATGAGCTTACTGTCTTTTCAGTTTTGAAAGGCAATATATATTTTGCACATATGTTATTTCTATTCTGCTTGTATAGTCATTGTATTTATCATATTACTACTACATTTAATCCTGTGTTAAGTTTTATGATATATTACTATGATTTGACTGGTAATTTAAAAGATCTGGTAATACTCTCTATGCCTTATATAAAAGTCAATGGTAATTGCTTTGTTGCTGTATGTGATTTTGGCTTCTGAAAGGATTCATGAATAAACTGTTGTTTTGTAAAGTATTTAAAATCTGTGAAGTTTCAAGTTTCATCATTGATAATTAAAATGTATTAAATAACTAATAAATGTCAATTTTCATAATGTATGCATTTAAAGGGGTGAGAGTTAGAAAATATGGTTATAATCTTGAGTTCCCTGCAGATTATGCGGCACAATTCTAAAATAAATTTAAAAATGCTTCATTCTTTATGAAAAGAGCATGGTAAAAAAGTTGTCCACAAGCTATGTTTCCTAGATATATTCTTCCTGAATGTAATTTCTTAGAATAGAAAATTTATAAAAACCCTTTTCAGTTGTGTGGGAAGGTAGATTCTGTAAAAACACAATCCAACCTATTAGCAAAATAACTGGGCCAACAGCACCTATAGGCTGCCTTACATGGTATTTCAAAATCTCATTCCTATGTCCAGGCCTGGATCGAATAGGTGCGGGGCCTGATTGGATTTTCTTTTACAGGGCCCTCTCTCTATATTAAATATTTAAATAAAATTCAGTATATATATAAATATATCAAATGTCATGGATCATCAGATAGGTAAACTTCTACATAAATTAAAAAATAAAAGTGTTCAAACTACAAAAACATTTATTGAATATAAATTTATATCACCGAATATGAAACATGAATTTACATATTTCTAAGTTTTTGTTCTGTAAATTCTTCTAAAATTGTTTGAAAATCTAATTTCCATGCATCTTTACTTTCAATTAACATAATTGCTAAACTATTTAATCTATTCTGATTCATTGTCGATCTCAGATAGTTTTTTATTAGTTTTAGCCTGGAAAATGATTTCTCTCCAGAAGCAACGCTTACTGGAATTGTTAAGAATATTCGGAGAGCAATAAACAAGTTTCGAAATGCCGTTGCTCTATCATTATCTGATAAAAATTTAAACATTTAAAATGGATTTTTGAAAAGTTCTGAAGGAGAAATAGATTTCAAAGCTTTCATTTCTTCAACTAACATTTTTCCGTCTATATCAGCTTCTTTCACCTTTGGTACATCATTTTCTGTATGTTAAAAAAAGATATCTTGTATGCATTTATCTGGTCTTCAATAGGTTCATCATTGCCTTCATAACTGAAATGTTTCTTTCTTTTCCAAAGCCTTTTATTTCGAAATTCTGTTGATACTTCCAAACCTTCTGCAAGAGTTTTTGCCTGAACTAAAACTTGTTCGAATCCAGTATTTCTGTAGTTGCTTAACCATTTTAAAAGTTTTTCAAATGAAGAAAGTGCAATGGATACATCTACAGATTCACTCTGAAGTTCCTTGCTAACATTATTGACTTGGAACAGTAAATCATACCAAAAAACCTGTGATACTAAAAATTTATAGTCTTTCATTGCATTTCCCAGAGATTCTGCTTCACTTTTAATTTGTGAATCTTTGGGAAATTTCTGATATTTCAAAAAGAGCATCATAAAATTCACCTGTTTGGTATCTCACTGCTTTTACGCTTTGAATTCTACATTCCCACCTAGTACTGCAAAGCGGCTTCACAGTAAGTCCTTTTACATATTTGAGAAGTATAACCATATTTTTGAAGATGCCGAAAACAAAACATATATGCATTGGAGAATAACAAAGAAGGTTAAAGCTTCTGGGCAAATTTTTGCCACATCTCCCAATACTAGGTTATAATTGTGACAAACGCAAGGAGTAAAAACTGCCCGTGGATTTTCTTTTAAGAGTAGCTTGCACCCCAGAGACTTTCCCCTTCATGTTTGAACTATTATCATAGCCTTGCCCTCTTATGTTGTTGATGTCAAGTCCTAAATTTTGAATTTCCTTTTTTAACACAAAAAATAGATTTTCTCCTGTGTTGCTCTCTACATGTATAAATTTGATGAATTGTTCATATATAGCAATATTCGAGCCTGGTAATGTTCCATCCGAAACATATCTGATGCTAAGAGACATTTGTTCTTGATGACTGACATCTGGAGTACTATCCAGAATTACGGCAAAATATTTTCTGTATTTTATTCTATCAATAAATGTTTTTAGATAAATTTATTCTATCAATAAATGTTTTTTGTTTTCTATCAATATGTTTTTAGTTTTTATTATTTTATTTTGTGTTGTTTTGCTTAAATAATTTTGGTGTATTTGTTTTGTAGCAATTCTTTGTATATGATCCTGCATTACTGGATCAAATTTTCCAAGTAATTCAGGTATACCTAGACAATTAAAGTATACCTAGAAAATTTCCATTTCATGCATCGCCTAGGTTTTCGATGGATCCTCTAAACGCGATATTACGTTCTGCTAAAAACTGAACTACAGAAAATAATCTTTCAAATATCTTATACAAACGAATTTTTTCTTGGTTCAACAACTTCTGTTGAACGTTATCTATTGTTTGCTCAGCAGAAAGTCTTTTTTGAAGCTCTGTACATTTTAACATAGTTACCAAATGATTTTTTGATTTTTCATGTGTGGCTAATCTATTATATATACTTGGCCAGTTATTAAATCCTAGAGTAGTTAGTGCAGTTGAGGCACCCATACTGAATAGCCGACAATAGAAACAAAATATGTCTTCTGATTCAGAATATGTTATCCAAGGACGGCTTGTTATTTCACCATTCGTAAGCTTTCTATGCAGATGCACTTTTGAAAAGTGTGATCATTCTTTTTGCACGGAAACTTATTTAAGGTAATTTTTGCAGGACCTTTTATAACTAAATAATCTCATATTTTTTTAGTAAGAATCTCGGGCCAAGACGCAGGACCATCAGTTATATTCTGTGTTTCCATTTTTATTCAAATATTTGCTTTTTCCTGTTCCGGCTCCGGTCTGTGTAATTGTGTTTCTTGTTCATTTTTTACTTGTTCTTGATCTTCTTCATCTTTATCATCAACCAACTTCTTCATGTTTGTCAGTACTTTCTTCTTCAACCTTGTCAGTGCTTTGCCATTAGTTTCTTCTTCACCTTTGTCATCATTATCTATTTTTAAAAATTTGTTTAAAGCACCTCTGAGTTTTTCACTTTCCGTTTTCCTTTTTGCTATTAATTTCCTTTTTAGACTACCGCTTTTATATTTTCTTCCCACATCTCTTTCTCGTTTCAGTGGATTCGACATCTAATGATAAAATTGTAGGTTAGGTATCCATTTTTAATCACATAATATACTTAAATTTTTAATTTTAAAAATATTTGTTTGTTAATAAAGATTATGTAATATAATTAGTACTTACCTTATTCAACAATTAGTAATTGTAGTTGTAAAATACGACTCTTAATTATTATAACAATTAGAAGAATAGCGAACTACAAATGCAAGAAACAATTGACATTTGATACTAGCTATACATCCACCACTGGCTGGTACAGTTGCATATACCTGCTATGCATATACCTGCATAGTAGTTTATGTGCGTAGTGCAAAATCTCTCTAATATAGGACTATCCTGATTAAATTCAGTACATTTGACATGAACTTTTATGGGTATCAGTTTTCTATATTATGAAGTATATATTATATAATAATAAACACATTAATAAATCTCATCCAGCAATGCGAACTTAAAATAAATATATTTTTAATTATTTGAATAGTTTATAATTTATCCATTATCGTCAAAAGCAATTTGCTTTAAATTTCAAAATTTTTTTTCCCTTCATTTTGATGGTAACGCGGGGCCCTTTCAAAAGCGAGGGCCGATTGGGCCCAGTTGCCCTTTATCTGGCTGTGCCTATGTCTGTGACAGCTGCAGAACCTCCGCCAGAGATATGCAGCTTGGTACAGCCATTTTTGATGATTCCATACAAGACCTGAAACAGCTTCTATAGAAACTGGATCTTTCATGAGGAAGAGAAAGCAAGTTGTATGTTCATCGCTTGCTGAAGATCAGTGCACATCTAGAATCACGTATCAGACTATATCTGTTCTTGTCTATAAAACGTTCACAGTTCCATTTCTCTTGGCTCAGTAGAATATGATGACACATTATTAATTAGACCCTTTTAGAGGATGAAGTGAGTGGGATACAAACCATTGGTTTTCTCATAGGAAGTTCAGTGTCATACAGCCTTCCTGCAGCAGTAAAACAGAACATTAGAATTCCTCTGGTATTTTTAATTTTCATTCCTTAATTGTGAAATAAGATGCTGTTGTTTTGCATTCTGTGTAATTAATATTAATCAGTGACCATTGTGACCGCTTTTGATACTTTTGTACTATCTGATCTAATACTTTCTTTCTTCTAAGTAACAGCAATAAAAATAACATGAGAAAAGAATTTATACATCATCTTGAGTGCAGTAGACAGTAGTATTTGACAAGCCTCATCAGTTTTGATTGCATTACAAAAATCCCTTAATTAAGGAACATTTTTCTGTTTGTAATAATCACCATACCAGAGTAGTTAATATAAATTTAAATTAATACTTATGTTTGAATATAGCCTTCATTTTCTAATTTCAACATTAAGAAATAAAATGGAAATGATCTTAAAATATTTTTTGAAATTCAATATGTTACAAATAGCATTGGAATGATAAATACAACCGAACTGATCAGTTTTTATACTATGAAAAATATATCTAGGGGCAGGAGTAGAAGCTGTTCTCAAATGGATTTAGATGAGTGAAATTTTAGAAAGAGGCATTAAGATGCTTTAAAGCAAAATTCTTATTCATTCACATTGAGTTCTTATCAAGTATTCAAACAATTAAGTTTGGAAATTCTGAATTTGGAACTATGCAAGTGAAATTATATATAATATATATATATAT
>KK120196.1:16499-28429 GCA_000611955.2 Stegodyphus mimosarum
ATGTATATATATAAATATATACACACTTATATATATACAGTTTTAATAATATGTCTTAAAATGTATGTTATTGATTATATTTGTAAAATGTATAGCATATTATTTTTTATGAATTAATCTATTAGAAATATTATGTATGGAACTATGAAATTGATTGAGACTGAATGTACTTACACGGGCTAATTTAATTAATTATTCGTCAGTGATATATTGCATTGAAATGAGTCAACTATATAACATATGAAATTTTATCAGAGATACATTATATGGTAATGTTGTTACTGTTAGATATAGAATTAGAAAAGAAAAGCCTATCTGTAGAAAATCAAACTATACGAGGTAACTGTAATTATTCATTATTGTTATTGTGGTAATTATATCACTATTTTGATTAAAAAGGTGAATTTATATTCCTGTAAAAATGCCAGATTAAAGAATTCTTTTTGGATAGATTGATTTGCTATTAAATAACATTTTCTTATTTTCAACAACTGCTTAATTTTTTGTGATTCACTGTAAAGATTGTGTTTAAAACTTGTATCATTTTGAAATTTAGGAAGTATTTAGAAGAATTTAGAAATCAATAAGGCATCAAGCATAGATTTTAATTTGTAAAGTTTCTTTCAGAGAAAAGTCTTGATCTTTGTGTTTTAAAATTAGAGGTTTAGTAATTTTATCTACAATTTATTGTTTGCTATTAGAACAAAATTGCCTATAATCAGAATACTGAAATATGCGTGAAAACTGTCAAAAGTGAAAAAATTGCATTGTTTTGGGCATCAGCTGAAAAACTAGATAGCATTTTTAAAATTTTATTAAAAACAAACGTGTTTACCAGGAATGAAAAACTGAAATAATCATGAGACGTGTCAAAACCTGAAAGGTCTTGAATTTTTATGAAGCCAGATTTTCTGCTTGAAGTTTCGTGGTGTATACTGAGAATTTTTTAACTTAAATATGCTTTTAGCATATCTGTCATGAAGACGTAATGCATTCTATCTTGACATGGGTTGTACAAAATTGTCAACAGTTACAGTGATGTTCTGCATAGTCTCAAAATGGGAGAGGGGAGGGAACGAGGTATTTAGTCATATTTGGGGCAGCTACCTTCTTTACTTAATAAATTCAGCAATGCAGGTAACCTTTGAATTGTGTTTTTTGTTTAGATCATGTAAAAAGTTTATTTTATTCACACTTGGCATACCAAACACATATTTCATATTAATTAAACAAGTGTTAGTACAATAATAATTATAATTTAGAATTCAAATCACTGCATTATGAGGTCATAAGTGTTCCATTACAGAACCCCATCATAACACTGCTAACTTTAAACAGCTTGTTTTAATATAAGGGGAAAATTTCACAATTGTGCCTGAATATCGATTGTATTAGGAAGCTTAGGTTTTTAACTTCATTAAAAGTGCTGGAACTTTCATGTTCTAGGGCTATGAAGTAAGATTTGCATTTGCAATACTAATCAGAATAGCAAATAAAACCATATTTGTATAGATCCAGGTGTAAAGATGCCTGGCTTTTATGTGGATTGATGTTTTTCATTTTTAAAACTGACTTTTTTTATATATTGCCACCTTTATGATAGCACACCACTGTAATGGTCTCTGCACAAAGAGACACTGGCTGAACTGCTTATATGCCTGACACTTCTGTGATAGAGTATCACTGTGAAGGCATCCTATCCTTAATTGTATTATCAGCTGAAGCAAATCAGAAATTACGACTTTAAGATGTCATTTATCGAGAGTGAACAGAAAAAAAAAGACGAGTATCTTTTTGTAGATAAGAGAAAACCTAAGAGCTCTTCCTGATTGGGTCTATAAAAAATTTAAATAAATAAATAAAAAAAAAAAAACTAAAAGCAGGAAAAATCTATTTAGACAATAAGTCAATTTATCTTTTCTAATTATTTGAAAAATATCAAACTCAGGAAGCATTGGTGCTAGTTACCATAGCCCATGTTTGAACTGTAATAAACAAATAATGATTGACAAAATGGCCTGCAGAAGAAAGAGGTTTGATGTTATAAAAAGGAACTCTAAACTGCTTGAAAGAAAGTTGACTAACTCTTGTGTAGTTAAACACTTAAGATATCTCTGATTTACGCTCTCACTTTGACAACTGCTGACATTCTCCAGTAACCCTAATTGCCATCATTGTTTTCAATTAGGATTTTCAGAGTTTCTTACAGTAGGATGGCAATTTAACTTTCAGCCACCTTCGTATTTGATTCTTGGAAGAGATTTAAAGTACATAGCATATATATAGATGCCTGCTTGCTATTTTCAGATGTTTGTCATTTTTATCTCTAGTTTGAAAAGTTCCTCATTGTATTCTACAATCTGCATACTAGCTGTTTATTTGTGTTAAGTCTTTCATCTGGTTATGCTGTTTCATTTTAATTTTACCCTCAAGAGCAGAAAAGGCAGCAGAGATAAAATTCAAATTGCCCTTGTAGCCCTTGTGGGTTTCTTTTTCTTTTGTTCAGTTTTCCCCTTTTGCTTTATAATTTACGTATCAGGTAGATTTTTCATTTCCTTTCAATTTATCCACCATTTACAATCTTTTATTTTTATGAGCTGCCTGATATAGAAATTTAATTATATTTCCTTCTTTCCTTGACATAAATACTTGCCTTTTCTTCTTATTTCTAATAAGAGTTATTTTGGTATGTCCAAAATTGCAAACCTCTGTCGTAAGTAAATGTAACATGTAAAATTATGTGTCCTCATATTGAGTTATCTATGAGATTTAGTTTTTTATTTCTGGTCCTTCTTGTTCCTTTATTTTTGGCATATAACTGTAACCTGGTTATTATATTGACAGTATATCAAAGCATCTTAAATTACTTTTGAGCTGTTGCCCTTTACAATGTATCACAATATTTTCAAACTTTGATCAGAAGTGTGCATGTTTTAGGGCTGTGCTAATGTTTTTGGACTGAGTGAAGTTATATGAAACTGCATAAATTGGAAAGTGGGCTTAGTCTCATATTAAAGTTCTCTGTAACTTCCCTCCTCCCGAATGTATGTATTTTTCCGTGTGTGTGTGTGTGTGGCTTAAGTTTCTTATATGTAAAATTATATTTTGTTAGTTAAATGTTTTTGTCCCTAAAGTTATAAAACTTATAATTGTGCAAAATCAGACTTTGAGTAATATGAAAATTTTTACAGGTCTTTTCAAGTTTTTGTGTATGTGTGGGTGGGTGCGTGCGTGTGCATGTGTTTTGCACATGTGGTCATATCATTTCGATCATATTCTAGAACCAAATGTCTCATCATATGTTTTCCTTATTTTTCTTGTCTCTTTTCATGCTAGTCGTAGCTTAAATTCATTATACCCTCTCCCAAATTCGTTTAAACTTGATCTGTACTGTGATGTTCTACTAAATCTAGTTTTTATAACATGTTTCTTACTATTTTTGAAATACTGTGAATATTCAAGTACTTTATTTTGTATGAAATGATCACCGATTCTTAACTAGTTTCATTAAATCTAATATTCTGCTTTATTTTTATCTGTTTTTAATTTCTGTTCTGTTTTGTCTATTCCATTTTACCACTGCCAGAAAACACCATCTCAAGTAAGGCTTTTGTTTAGCCAATATTGCATTGTATGAATACTTACATTTTTTTGTACGACTATCCTTCATTTTTATCATATATGTTATGTGTTTAATATAATAATATTCTTTCTAAGTTTAATAATAAAACCATATTTACTTTCATCAATAAATTTATGCATTCTGAAATATTACTGTGCAATATTACATATTTCTCTAACTATTAATTTGCATATAAATATTTAATATTTGATAATTCTGAAGCACATATCACATATTTGGAAATGTATTACTTGAGCGACCATGTCACATATATAGTGAATACTGACATTTAATTAGATACCTGTTAATCATTTAAATGCATCTGCCATAGTAACTGTTAGATCATCCTTGCTCATGCTTAAGAAACATATGCATTATGAATTATTTTCTGTAGTTCTATTTGAAATAAATATATTATAGTTTCCAAAAGCATTTGTATTGTTATTTCATGAAATGGCAATTCAATTCTAAATACGAGGGTTGGAACTTTAATAGTGGCAACTATTTATTTACAAGGAATACAAAAGTGATTCATGTCACCATGTTTTACAGTCCTTCAATATAGTCGCCAGCATTGTATACAACCCGTTTCCAACGATGTGGAAGTCGCAGAATATCTGTAGCAGCGCCTGATTTGTTGATAGTTTGCATGGACCGGTCTACTGCCGCAAGAATCTTAGGAACAGTTTGGAAGCGAGTGCCACGAAGTGGTTCCTTCATCTTAGGAATTAAGTCATAGTCACAAGGGCTTAGATTTGGGGAGTATGGTGGATGGTAAAGCACTTCCCAGCCCCATCGCTTGAACAAATCAGTCACAGCTTGCGCTGCGTGCGGCCGAGCATTGTCATGCAAAATGAGAGGGGCGTTTTGCAGAAAGTGTGGCCGGCAACAGCTTGCAGGTCTGACACTCGGACGACCTGGCCGCAGCATGTCTGCCACGTTTTGGCGTCCTTCATTGAATGCTTTCACCCATCTTGCTACGGTTCTGTAAAGCAATGCAGATTTCCCGCAAGCTTCTTGAAGCCCTTGATGACACTGTCGTGTTGTACGACCTCTGGCACATTCAATTTTTATCCAACATCGTTGTTCTTGTTTTGAAAACATCCTGACAACACTTACTTTAGACCGCGAGCTAATACAAGGATCCGTTCTTCGCGTCACTCCGCATGCGCATGACGTAGGCAGGACGAGTCTTTTTGCGGAGATGTAAAGTAGGTATCTAGTTCACGTGTGGTATACGCGATATTCTTTGGTTTTGTTGCGTAGCGTGTTTTCAGCTGTGTTGCCACTATTAAAGTTCCAACCCTCGTATTTTATTCATAATATTTGTAAAAGTGAATGACTGTGTTAAGGTTTAATTCTGCACATGTAATTCAACTTGTATTTTTCTCTTCAAACATTCTGGATAATTAAGGTAATTTATTGAAATAATGATTGAGAATAAATACAGTGCAAAGTCCAAAATCCTGATGCCTAGTAACCAGAATACTCTGTTATTTTGATTTCATATACCCCCTCCCTTTTTGAAACATTTTCCTTTTCTTACACGTAGGAATTAAGAGTATGATTCTCAAGAAAATGGAGAATGCTGTAAATCAAATTTTCTCCTGATTAGTGTAGATTTCTTTTACTAAGAAACATCACTATCAGCGACAGTATTGAATAACTGTTACGTGTAAAGACTTGCTAGCAAGCAAATGCCATTTACATTTTCAGCCTTTGAGTGACTGTGGGAGAAATAGCATTTTTTTATCTTATCTGCTTCTATACACAATAAGAAGCCTGAATACCTATGTTTATTTAGAAGGGGATATACTATTTTTGTTTGTTGGCATAGTAGGTAAGAAGGAAGAAAGAATGAGATTTTGTTGAACTTGGCTAGCATTTTGAATTGCACTCTTCCTTAACTTTCTGATTTAATGTGGTCTATTATTTTCAGGCTATTATTATTAAACTTGTAAAAAATTAAAGTTTTAGTGAACAATAATATTTCCATTTTACTTTTGCCTTGAAACTGTATATCTCTCATTCAACCAACCGATATCAGAATTTTACGTGCACTGAAATGCAGAAATAAAGTAGGATTTTGAAGTAAGTGCAGCATTAAGACTATCCAAGAATTCTTAAAATATTTTAATATAAAGTCTCCTTTGCGGAGCACTGCATTGTTGTGAGAAGATGTATCTGCATATTTTTTTTTAGTTGCTTGGCATGATACATAGCCAGCTAACAAACTTCATGATGATGAAGCATCAGATTTGAAGGCTCTAGGTACCAGTTTTAAAAGGCAAAATTTTCTGATTAATCGAATATGTGAAGAAATGCTAATTGAAAATGATGTAACTCAAGTCTTCCATTGCATTGAAGGCCCAATCATCAGGCAGTTTGTAGAGACATTAGGTATTTTTTTTAAAACAGGAGAGTTGAAAAATGAGCAATGCCCTCACCGGGACTCGAATACGCGCCGAGTGTGCTGACCACTACACCACGAATGGATGTTAAGAAGGCGGGAGAAATACCTTATAAGTTAATGAAATAGTGGAATCAGAAAATGTTGCTACTTTAGCTTCGAGTTGTATTTTAATTTCATGAGCTGGTTAGTCAAACACAATCTTTCTTTTTTCAGGATACATCTTTCTTGAAGAGATAAGATGCATATTGATAATAATAATGATAATAACTTATGATTAGATTTAAAATAACATGGTTGCATGAGAATATAAACCAAATTTATGACATCTGACACCCAGGAAAAATGTCAAAACAAAAAAATGCACCAAATGGTATGGTTTTAATGAAAAAAAACTGCACAATTTTGAATGAAGAAATGTAAATTTGTAAATGAAGGTGGTGTAACTGAAGTCTTCAGTGTGATAATAATATCCCAGTCATCAGTCAATTAATTGACACTTAAATCTGTACATGGTTGTTTTAAATCCAGAAAATACCACCATTTCCTTGAAAGTGAGAAAAAAAGTTGTTTAGAATGAAGAGATTTCTGTAGGCTATTTAGTAGGAATTCTTGACACAGTAATTCCAGAACTTGAACAATAGAACACTGTAACTGAATAAGATATATCTCTATAAAATTAGAGTAAATGTTGATAAACAAAATAAAATTTCTAAAATAAATGTCTAATCAAATAAACTAATCATTAACACTTAATTTTTTTAAAAAATTTTGTTTCTTTGTAAGATCATAGAAATGCTTCATTATTTCATAAACAAGCATTTCATATTTTTAATTTTATAATTTTTATATATCATTTTGTTCGATTTCAATTAATGACCTAAAATCTAGGTCTCAAATTTTGTACTGTATCAAAATCTAATAACAGTAATTTAATTTGTATCTTTTTTCAGTAGCAGTAACTTAAAAAAAAAGAATGTTGGGGGGGGGGGACTTCTCACATTGCAAGATTTTCAAATTTTCTTTACTAAGAAATTTTTAAAAAGTCAGTTTCCACATCATGGGTTGCATGATGATAACATGTCACATCATGCAATTTAACTATGCAGTATCTTACATTTTATGAAGCTAAAAATTCAGTGAGGAACAAAGTGGTCCTTCTCCTTCTCCATACAAGTTTTTAAACTAATTTTAGGAACAGATCTCAAATTTGAGGTGTTTTGTACCTTCTGTTCTAATACAATTCACTGCCCTCTGAAAACAAAATTTCAGACTGATCTTTATATTGCCATTTTAATGCTTGGATAGTGAATTAATTTACAAAAAATATTTCTGTTAATATTCTGATTTTTTTTATAAAACCTACATGATATAGAGAAAGATAATGGGTGGCAAAGGAGATTTCATCATTCCAAACTTAGATGTATCTTCAAATCATAATTGTTAGCTGTGGATTTTTGTATTTGAAGAGATCAAAACCTCAGAATAAATATATTGTTACGAATTTCACCTTTATTTGGCTATTTGTTTAGAATTGTAATTAGATTTGCTTCATGTTGCCTTAGCAACGCAGACGATTTTTGAAGAGAAAGCTATGTAAAAAAAATAGCAATAAAAATAAAAGAGCGCGTGCATGTAATGCTTAATAAATAAATATCTCGTAATTACTGTTGCTATCCAGAAAAATCTAGAAAAATCGTGATTGTTCTACTGATAATTAAAAAACTTATAAAAGCCGAGGTGAAACAGCTCATCGCAGTTGTTGTAGTTGTTGTTGTTGCTGTTATACGTGTAGCTGTAAAAAGCGATCTACTGTTTGTTTACTTAATGCTGTATTGATTATAGCGAGTTCGCTGTGAGATAGAACTATTTTATCTGTTTTGAACTGAATTTTTGCTAAACGTTTGAGATATTGTGATATTGTGCGAAGATCTGTGAAGAAATATTTCAGCATTTTAATTTATTTCTTGTGGAAAGAATAAATTTTTGTAAACTTTTTAACGACTTGTGCATTCAATATATAACGAACCCGTACGCACGTAACAATTTTTGGTGTCAGAAGTGGGATATTTTGAATGCCATTAACTAGAGCAATGGAAGAACAATTAAGGCAATTTATGGCAGCCTTTGCTGCATTTAAAGATGAGATGAAAGATTCTGTTAAAGAAGAGATAAAATCCGTTAAAGAAAAAATTAAAGCTGGCCAAGATTCCGTGAAAGAGGAGATGAAAGCTGGCCAAGAATCTGTAAAAGATGAAATGAAGGCTGTTCAAGAATCTGTAAAAGATGAAATGAAGGCTGTTCAAGAAAAGATTGAAGCAGGTCAAGAGGAAATGAAAAGAGAAATTACCAGCGTAATAGAAAATAAATTCGAGGCCATGGAAGGCAGAATCGACGCTGTTGAAAATAAAGTTGAACACATTGAAGAAAGAGTTTCTGCTGTAAAAGAACAAATAGAAGGAAGAGTTTCTGCTGTGGAGCAACAAATTGATGACAAGATTTCTGCGGTTGCGAAAGAAGTTGATACTTTAAAGAAATTCGTAGCGACGGCAGGAAGCAATTCGGATAGTTTCAAATTTCTACCCATGAGTGCTCGCCCTTCTCTGAAGCTATCGACATATGATGGGAAGACCTCCTGGCAAGTGTATAAGACACAATTTTCTATAGTTGCGGAAGCAAATGGATGGGATTCCCAAGCTAAGGCCTGTCACCTTGCGGCTTCTTTGAGAGCAGACGCAGCGGACATCCTTCAAACTCTTCCCGAAAACAAAAGGCTAGATTTCGAAGCTCTGTCCGGTGCTTTAGAGCTGCGTTTTGGAGAGAAGTGTTTAAAAGATTACAGCAGGCTGCAGTTAAAATCCCGTCAACAGAAGCCTACGGAAACACTCCAGGAGCTCGCCACGGATGTTGAAAGGCTGTCCCACCTCGCCTTTTCGGAGTGCCCGACAGAAACAAGAGAAATCCTGTCCCTGCAATACTTCATCGACGGCATCCGGGATCCTGAAATACAGAAAGCACTGCGAATGGCTGATGTGAAGGACTTAAAAAGTGCTCTGGTGTATGCCATGAAATTCGAGGCAGCACAGCAAGCCACTCGTAGAGACCGCCACCCAATCAGAGCTGCTCACATACAAGAACCAGTGGATCCAATGACTGCTCGCCTAGACGATTTAACCAGAAAGGTGAATGCTTTGACACGGAATACTGGTGACAAGAAACCGTTCGTAAAGTGCTGGAACTGCGGTGCTGAAGGGCACATTCGAAGAAACTGCAGAACACCCCAGGGCACGGATGTTAAGACCGCGCCTCTCAAGAAGGAGGGAAACTAATTCGTGGCCATCTCGCGGGGCGGAGGTTGCCAGATAATGAAAAGCCCCAGTTTAAAGCGCTTCAGATTTCTGCAGTGAGTGGCGGCAATAACGGAATTTTCATCATGGGACAAATCAATGGAATTCCTTGTAACATGACGATCGACACGGGAGCCAATGTTACCATCATTCGAAAAGATTTGGCTCAACAACTCGAAGGTAAACTTATCTGGACGCCGCCCTGCGTTACCCTCCAGACTGTATCCGGCGAGAAGATCAATATAGAAGGGAAATTAAACGTTAACATCACCTTTGGAAGTGCCGCTTACCATCACACGGCCTATGTAGCAGAAATTACGGACCCTTGCATACTCGGATTGGACTTTTTAAGAAAATACAATTTTTCCTTGGACTTTAAAAATAACGAACTGCATTCTGCCTCTGAGGACATAACTTTATTCGGGATTAATGATGAAGGAGTGAAATCTATCCACAAAATCGTAGCTCAAGACGATATCACAATACCGGCAAGAACAGAAATGTTACTTCCTGGATCCATAGCCGAAAACAGAAAGTTCCGCTACGGCGTGATGGAATATCTCAAGAATTGTAATAGCCCTAAAGGAGTATTAATAGCCTCAGCACTCGTCGACCTATCGGGGACCGTTATCCCGGTGAGAGTTGCCAATGTAACTGATAAGGCGAGAGTTATTAAGAAAGGTGAAGTGGTTGCAGAATGTACTCCAGTAACCAGCCTTGAAAGAAAAAGTAACATCTCAAAACCCGCGTCTTCCGACAACATTATATCGGAGTTACTGCAGAATGCGCAATTAAACGATGAAGAAAAGAATGCTGCCGAGCGTGTTATTAAAGATCTTCAAGATGTTTTCTCCCGTTCGTCTTCTGACGTTGGTCGAACCAGTTTGACTCAACATAGAATCGATACTGGTGACCATCCACCAATCAAGCAACATCCAAGACGTCTGCCGATTGCGAAACAGGAAGAGGTACGAGCACTTTTAAAGGACATGCAAGAAAGCAATGTCATCGAGCCTTCAGCAAGTCCCTGGGCATCTCCCATCGTCCTGGTGAGGAAGAAAGACGGATCAACCAGATTTTGCGTTGATTATCGCCGGTTGAACGAGGTTACGAAGAAAGACAGTTACCCTCTTCCTAGAATTGATGACATTCTGGACACTCTTTCTGGAAGCAAGTGGTTCTCGACACTTGATTTAAAGAGTGGATATTGGCAGGTAGAAATACATCCTGATGACCGAGAAAAGACGGCATTTACTACAGGACAAGGACTTTGGCAGTTCAAGGTGATGCCGTTTGGGCTATGTAATGCGCCGGCTACATTCGAACGTCTAATGGAGACTGTTTTAAAAGGTCTTTCATACGAAGCCTGTCTGATATACCTGGATGACATCATCATCGTCGGGAATAGTTTCGAAGAACATTTGGAAAATCTTAGAAAGGTGCTTCGGAAACTGAAAGAAGCCAATCTGAAGTTGAGTCCCGCTAAATGCAAATTATTCAGACAGGAAGTCGCTTATCTCGGACATGTCATCTCTGCTGAAGGTGTGCGCACGGATTCTGAAAAAGTGTCAGCAGTTAAAGACTGGAGACGTCCCGAAAATGTCCACCAGCTGAGAAGCTTTCTAGGACTTTGCACCTACTATAGGAGATTCGTGAAGGATTTTTCTTCCATCGCAAGACCCCTTCACAAGCTGACAGAGAGCAAGCAAAAGTTCGTGTGGACAAAAGAATGTGAGAATGCATTTAAGAACCTGAAGGAAGCCTTAACATCTGCTCCAATCCTGACGTATCCTCAGCTCGACAGACCATTTATTCTCGACACGGATGCGAGTAATGAAAGTGTCGGCGCTGTTCTGTCCCAAGAAATAGAGGGCCAAGAACGTGTAGTAGCTTACTGGAGCAAGTGCCTATCTAAACCGGAGAGGAATTACTGTGTCACCAGGAAAGAGTTGCTCGCCATAGTCAAAGCCGTAGAACATTTCCATCATTATCTGTACGGCAGAAAATTCCTGCTCCGCACAGATCATGCATCATTGGCCTGGCTTTTAAATTTCAAGAATCCTGAGGGTCAGATAGCCAGGTGGATACAGAGACTCCAGGAATATGACATCACTATCCGTCATCGCAAGGGACAGTCGCACGGAAACGCTGACGCCTTGTCTAGAAGACCTTGCCCAGAAAACTGCCGATATTGTTCCAGGGTCGAAGCTAAATACCAACTGGTTAATCCAGTCGCACGGCAAATTACAACATCAACATCGGCTGATCCAGACTCATGGAGTGACAAGGAAATCAGAAAAGACCAGATGGAAGACCATGATATTAAACCAATAATTGTATTAATGGAGACCTCAAACAGAAAACCTACCTGGCAGGATATTTCGAGCTATAGTCCCACGACAAAACAATATTGGGCTCTCTGGGACTCACTCCATATTCGAAACGGCGTCTTGTACCGGAAATTCGAATCAGATGATGGAAAGACATTCCGATGGCAGCTGGTGCTCCCAAGATCCCGGATCCCTGACGTCCTTAAAGAACTACATAGTAG